>DWNY01001946.1:0-11731 GCA_018250635.1 Telegonus apastus
AAAGTAATTCGTACACATTACGAATTTTTACATATTTTTATGAAAGACAGAAATACATAATATCAAAAGAGTTGTTTAGTGAAGTAACAGCTCAGACATTTATGGACTTACTTATTATGTCATTAAAGTAATAGTCTAAAGACAAAGTTGGTAGACGCTGATGTTTACCGTTTACCACCGTAAAACTCAAACATTGAAAACCTAATTTCCAAAGTCTACGGACAATAGCGAACCAATTTCAAAAGCAAACAAATCAGACGCGATCGCAAAACGACCAAATCGCTGAACACAATAGGACGTTCCGAATTCCCGTCAAACCAGAACTGGGATAAAAAGGACCCGTCCGCTCTCACCGGGGTCCTACCCCAAAGCCTGACCTTCCGCAAGCCCTTTCACCCCGCTGGGGGAAGGAAATATAACAGAATTTTTACGCTCGTCTCTCCTTTTTGAACTTTTAAATGTTTTGCGTTTAAAGCTTTGCGCAGTGTTTATAGTAAGTGGACGGTTAAGATTAATACTTTTGGTATCGCAATGGATAATAAATCACAATGGATATTATAGAGGGATTCAAAGATGGTCGGAGTGACTCAGTGGTAACAGAGCTCCAGGTTCAATTTTGTCATTTATTAATATTAAGCTGATGTAGCAAGCGAGGATTCTTTTCACCGGATGATGAATGGTCATTACAAAGTGAAGTCCAAAGTCGACGCTATTAGCACATAACACTAAATCTAATCACCACATTAAAGTTGAATATGCACACACCTACATAAGAACGGATTGATGAACTAGCCCCTAAATTATTGGTACTATTTATGCTACTGCAGCAGTGTAACATTCACTTAACACAGAACTCAACTAAGCACTTAAATACTAATCTTACCTACTTGTTGTTTTTTGGTTTTGGGAAATCTTCATTAGGCCGAGTTATGTGAGGTTCTAATTCAAACCCTCGGTGACCATTGTGCATATGGGGAATATCGGGACTTCTAATAGAAGGCAACGGTGCTTCCGTTGCATTGTGCTCTTTCCTAGGGCAAGTAGCCAAATATTCTACGACTAGTATCATAATTCGTACTCATAACCTCTCGTGGGTTACTAAAAATTAAAGTACTTAGGTAACTAAAAGTACAGAAAATTAGTTTATGAATTCCATATTGCATTCATTATTAGTACCTAAATCCTTTTTAAAAGTTTTATTTCTTGTCCTCCATCATTAGCTTCCCGACAGATGTTAATAGGTTCTGTAAATATTCTACCAGACAAGCATAGTTCATTTCAAACTTTTGTTTTTGTCTAGTAACATGTAAGAATATCCATGAAATTTGAAAATCCGCACAATTTTTCATCAAACTTATAGAACATACGTATTCCCAACGCCATTTCCAGTTACTCGAATCAGTTGTAGAGAACCACTTTTTGCCGCGGGATCTCAAGGACGGCACACTTTCATTCAAAATCGTTTCTAACTACGCACTTTTAGGGATGTGACTACTTGTAGCCGTTATCGACAGTTTGCTAAGCTATAGTAATATTTAGACTAGTATATAGTATATACATATATAGTAAAGTCGAAATAGCAAACGAATGTGAAATCTACCTGGTATATTACTATAGATGCTTGTAACAATTCTCAATATGAAACAGGCCGGAACTTTTGCCTAAAATCGGTTAGGTATTTGCTATTACTGCGTAGGACTAAAATCAACACGCTAAAATGATAATTACTTATTACTGTCGGGTTTATCTGATTTCTTGTTTTTTTTTTTACTATCAAGTACTTACCACACCCTTTAGACCAGAACTAGGCAATGTTTCACACTGCTATTATTAGGCATAAACAGGTGTGGCGGCACAAGGATAACTATCAGCTCCAAAACCGATCTATTTTTATTCTATTGCTATTTATATCCAATTAATTATACTTCTATTTAGTAACTTATGTTTTGAGGTTCAGTAAGCGTAACCAAAGACATTGCAAATACTAGGTACTAACTATTTTTATCTACTTTCCTTAATTTAATTTCTATTTTAATTTTAGTTATAACGTAGTGTTTCCTGCGGAGTTGGCGACTGTGACGGATGGATGCTTATCTTGATTCGTTTTATATTTTTATTTATGATTTAAATAAAAAATATCATAAAAATGCTCATTTATTATAGTTCAACATTAAACAGTTAATTGAGTGCCATTAAAATAATAAGTAAAAATAACAATTAAACTTTTAGGTATAATTTCTTTATTTTCTTTAATAGATGTGACGTGTTTTGTTAGTTTTACACAGACAATAATTTCCCGAAAAAACATTATTATCTAAATTATATCATTAATAGTAAATAAATAAAATATTACGATAATACGTCTACGAATATAAAAAATCAAATTCCTGATATTAAATTGTATATTTTGATACATTAAAATTTTATAAACTGACTTATAACCGCAATACTGCAGCTACTAAAAACAATATACCCACAATATATTTGTTAAAATCCATCAAGTTGTCGAGGCTACATCCCTTGCTAAAGAGATAGTATAGATACTTACATACATGTACATGCATTCGAAATACAAACGCTCTTGTCGCAGTCGGGTAAGCATAATAAAATAGTTCGTCATAATCTATTTTAATAACATTCATTAGACGAAACCAGTTGGCCGAAAAACACCAGGCGAAGGTCCAAAATATAATAATAAATTGCTTATTATGCAAAAATCTACTTTAGACCAATTTGCATGTGAGGGTGTCTTATCTTTGATCAATAGATATAAAACCAAATTGAACTAATTAAGGTATAGTCAAAAGTTCCTATTTCTAAGCTTAACTACAAAAAACTATATTACTATTTCCGTCCCCGAACTTCGAAGCGTGAAAATAATAATGATTTTAATGGGCGCTTCTTTAGTTAAACGACACGACAGCGACACCGGCTACGACACGTCAGATCGACTGAGCGCTAAACAAACCAAACGATATACATGAATACGTACAATTCCTTCTCCCTAGATATTCAACAGAAAAGTTGTGGTTATTTCAATTATATTAAAGTATTTCGATGACATAAATGTCTATTTCAAGTTGTTAATATTTTTAGTTTCTGAGATAATGGCACGATAGGGTTAAAAAACAAGTACTGTGTTGGCCGCCTATATGTGCGCTCATGGATAATATGCCAATGAGTATGGATAAAACACATATTCTATGTATAAAGACGTACGACATCTTTATCGTCGACGACAATCACCGTCGGCAACAGCATGTCAGCGTTGTGTCGGGCCTTAAGCACACTGCTGTACAAATTCATAGAATTATGCGACCACTGATACAGTTGCCCGTGTCGTGTCGTCATAGTGAAGAAGAGCATCTTAGCGTTGGACTTAGAATTTAACGAAACGTCTCATCATTACGCGTCGAAATGAACTAGCCATATATTTTTAGCGCCGTTTTCCGTGTAATTCATTTTAATTAGTTACCATAATAGTAATTAGTAACACTTAAGCCACGAATATGTAAATGGCTGCTCAGTTCAAACAGACTAACAACTGCAATAAAAGCAATGTTATTCATTTTAAGATGTTTGCGAGTTGTAAAAGTTAATTAACGGAAACAAAATTTTTCGGGCCAACATCGTGTTTAGATATTGTTCTTATTATATTATCTTGTTTCGTTTACGATTTATTCTACATTTATGAATATTTTGATGAATTGCTCATTCATTATTTTAATTAGCTTACACGCAAGAAAATTAAGATTTGATCAAGATCCATAACTAAGCTACGTCAGCTTAGTCATGGATCTTAAAGTAATTTATTCAGATGTAGCAGCCTATTCCATTAAACTAAAGGTACACTAATCTAAAGATCATTTAAATAATTTGCCTCGAATAATATTTTCACACACATTGCTATTGCATTTGTAGTGAACCAATACTATGTTTATAACATTTCTTGAATTTTATCGCAATATACATAGTTAAGTTCAAAATAAATGTGATTTTGTATATGACTTATCCAATATTCTTGCAAGATTCTTATAAGGTCAGAAGCACGTTTTACATCACCGCAGACGAAAATGTCGATACTCGATCCCCTAATGCTAATCTCTAACGGACAGACAGATGGCCAAGGAACAATAGCGCCGGATTTGTACGGAATCAGGTTGGGCCAGTTCGCGAGCTCACTTGGCTGCGTCTGGCGTTCCTGTGGGAATGGCTGTCAGGAACGATCGTATTGTCTACTAGCTGATCCCCGCGGTTTCATCCGCGCCAAAGTAGTAAGAAGGCTTTGATTAATATCTGTCTAATAGCAACTGATTATAACGCGACGGCGGCGGCATGAGCGTGGAGAGCGCGCTAATGTGATTTTTTTAAAATTAAAATAGCCTAAGTCACACCTTAGACCTTCGGTTATCTTTCAGTGAACATCCCGTCCAAATCAGTCCAGCCGTTTAGAAGATTACTTCAGCCAAACAGATAGACAGTCAGACAAAAAAAAATGTATTTTTGTTATAGGTATCGTGTATACTTTAATATGCATTTAGTAAAAAGTTGTTACTTTGACATTACAAACAAACAATTTTATTTATTTGTATAGATAACAATAATGTTAACGTAATAAAAATTATTCTATACGTTGATCATAAAAATATTTTCTTGAACTTTGTCTGACATGCTGGCATATAAAACTATTGAACGAATATCAAGCATAAAGAAATACAACCCTTCATTTAAATAACAAATAAAAAAGGGTTAAAGAAACTCTCATTTTGAAAATAGCGAAATTGTAGAGAAAGCGTATGAAATTTAAGTATAGGTTATTCCAAGTGCTTTCAATGAACTCTACCCTTTTGTTAAGTATGCCAGAGATCCGTTTTTCGTGTTTACAAGCGTTATGTTATCTCCTTGTTCAATAAAATGAAAATATTACACCTTAATACAATTTATGACATTTTATTTATCTTTTACAGGATGCACTTTGAGCCATTTGTAATTTTAGCAACGCAGTCAGCGCGCCCTTAATTACAATATTAAAATTTAAATTAACACGTCTGCTGAATTCATCACTTGAGCACATTTTCCTACCACGACAGTGTAAATAATGAAAAAGGGAATTTTCATGTCATTTTTATGTCCTGTACAATAACAGTGTTAAGTGACACTGTGCGTTTGAAAGGAGTAGTTAGAGAGACATACATACATATATATACAAGGCGTTCAAACTTAGTCCTCAGGGGTAGCAACGCATCTGTGGTCGACCTCAGGCAGGAATATTAAACTTTTCTGGGGCTTATTACAGGTGTGGGCAGCAGTAGTCACTTAACATCAGATAGACTGCAAGGTATTTGCTACTTCCATACCTAATATAAACATTACTTTTGCGAGGCGTTTCAATTTAGCTCTCAGGCTTGGTAACACATCTGTGACCGTCCTCGGGACTTCAATCTTATCACTTGTTACCAGATGGCCTGCATGCTCGTTACTTCTTCATTATTAAAAGGATGGTGCCAAACGTCAACCATAGAGATTAATGTTAGGGCTGGATATTATTTGTCAAGCTATCAATTTCGCCAACTGTCTCCGACAAGTGGTTTTAGGATTAATGGTGCACCCGCCAGCGCCGCCAGCGACGACAATTAATGGTAAATGAACAAGAAATGTATTGTAGAACATCTTCATTTTAATTGTTCTAGACGCTTTAGGATAAGATCCATTAACTTAGGTCATAGTCCGGATTTGTCAAAGTTATCAAGTCCGATCATACATCAGCTCTTGGGAGATATAGTCTCTAAGGAATTTGGTGTATGTTTGAAATTTGACTTATTATATTATAATTTTGCTAAATTTTACAACATGACAGGAACGTACCTACATACATTGCATAGGTATTAAAGGAATTGGAAGTAGTGTCTGTAATGTTTTATTTTTTTATATAAAAAAACATTGCATATAATGCATGTTTGTGATTGCAGTGATTGCAGGCAGACGTTGCCTAAATGGCATGAAAAATTGGACTTAATCCCTTAGATCTTTCTGCGACATTAATTAAAGAAATAGCTGTTTAATAGCGCTGGATAGGATTGTAATGGGCCCTTTGGCAATTCGTTGTTGAGATGTTATGGTTCGTTGGAAAAACATGTCTTGCCTTTTTTATGTATATATCGTTTTGGTCTCTGTTTATATAGATTAGTCTCCTACCTATTGGTCCATTAGTTATTAATACTATAAAAAGTTTATCGGAATCAATTTATATCGTATGTTTTGTACGGTAATAGCAAGAAGCCTTCTGGGATGTGATATAGGTGCTTCGGAGAATTCACACTGACTCACGAAGTTGACTCCCCTCTTTACATTTTTCTCCAATAATGAAGTTCTTAAAATTAGCAACAAATAAAAAACATAGTGCAAAAGGGACCCGTAATTGTAATATAGTATTTTTAATAAATATCAATGCCTAAAAGAGTCTTTAAACATACTCAATACAGATATCAATATGCTAAACGCTTGCTTTTCGGAGGTTTCGGAGGCGATAAATAGATCTAGATATTTTTATTCGTGTTTTCTGGGAATGAAAAATTGCAATAATATCAATAGAGTACGCACGTAAATGTCAGGTTATAATAGCTCAGTTGGGAAATCGGGCGGTGAAGAAACCAGAGGTACCCGGTTCAAGTCTCCAATTCAATTTTTTTCAATATTTCTTATTATAATAATTTTGTAATTTAAATTTTCTTAAATCCCGAGCGAAGCCCGGTGGTCCAGTTACTGTATATTTATGTGTCAAGTTGTTATATAGCAGTGACAAGTACCACCAACTTATTCTCATTTGCTCATAGGTCAAGATGCCCGAGATTGGTTCTATCTAACTGGAATTCTAATAAATAGTATGAGGTCGTTCACTGGTAACCACTGAAGACGGCCATTCACGGCAGGCCACGAAGTTGGAATATACCAGCTGATTTTCCTGTCCCCGTTCGAGTTTTTTGTAATCTATTCCAAATGACTACCATCACTTATTGCAAAGTAATTGGCATGGAGAAATATTACAAAAACAAGCGTACACGCAACTTCTTATGGGACGGCGTGAGGGACGTGTCTCACCAAAGACAGCGAGCGAGCAGATATAAATTATAATTGTACACATTTACATGGTACGGCACAACGGTTATGACAATTCTAATGCGTATAAGGACTTGTACTAATACTAAATTTCATTTTATGCATTGGAGAGACGGGCTGTGGTATCCAACGGACATTTATATATAAAAGATCAAATTCAATGATTTAAAAGAGGTTTTTTTTATGTTATAGATATATTGTTTTCAAATTTTCAATACTATTAACTATTTACGTTGTTTTATTAAAAAGCAACATGATTTTGCTTGAATTTAATGTTGTAGTAACTATACTTTTCTTAGAAGTATAAGGGCAATAGTGGTTTGACTCAAGTTAAAAAGAAAAAAAATACTTAAAATATTGATATCAAGAAGTATACCTTTTTCGTTTTGTCGTTTTACATTTATTTATCGCTTAGAGTTTAGAGTGGAACATTGTAATAACTTCACTTTCCTATTTGCGTTGAAATTTCTGACAAAAAAAGTTTTTGACTTCGTTTAATACAGTGGTTATTGTTCACCTAAATCAACTGACCACTCTTTACCACCTCCGGCAAAAACTCCGATAAAAACTTCCACTCAATTTCATGTCAAAGAATACCCAAATAGTTTAAAGAGGAAAACTAGAAGGTTTTTATAAAGTAACTGTTTTGGAATTAACTATTTTAGGGCAATTTTACGAGATTTTTGAGTTTCTTTGCTTTGCTTCTTTGCTAGATTGCTTTCTCTTGTTATTGTTACCACGAAGGTTTCATTAACGCAGCGGAACTTGTAAACAGATGGTATATTCTCTACAGTTATCTCGAGACGACCAACATGACCATGTGATGTCAATGTTCTTAAAATTCTAGTAAAATCGTCTAGATTTTATTATGATTTTAGACATTTTAACCCGACTGCGTTAGAACGATAATAATGTTTTTCGAGCGTCTTAATGTGTGTATGTATGTACGTATGTATATATGTATGTATGTATGTCCATTTCTTTGGCACGCCCCTGAACCCAAACTGCTTGACGGATTTTAACATATGAGACGTCGTTAGAATCGTCTCATTTCTCATAGTAACATAGACTACATACAATTTGTAAATATGGTGCCTGCGAACGAAGATAAAGGGGGGAAGGCATTAAATATTTTTGTATCATATTTTTGTATATGGGTATCAAATTAGTATGAGCTAAGGGTATTGAAGTTAATTCATCTCAAGCAGTCGGGTTTTTTTTATTTTTGAAATGATTCTCTAGTTCATAGTATTTTTAATAGTAGGTAATTAATAGCAATAAGCCTAGACTACTCTTTTTGTAGTGATTCGTATACCATTTCATTCAATAAATGATTTAATTGCGATTTATTTATATCAAATGATGATAAACAGTAAAGTAACATGAGTAACAATAACATTTCAAATTTCTTTCAATCAATAGGTACATCGAAATAAGCTGGATTGAAATTATAAAATAACTCCAAAGTGTCAACTTGAAAATTCAACAAAATTTTCAATTTGATATTTGTAACAAGTTTTTCCACGCCATTAGGTACGTATTACGTTTCTAAATGGATAACAAACGGCTGATCTTCAAAGATAGCACGTCATTTTATTCGCGGGAATGAAATACACAAATTATTCGCTCTCGAATTTCGGAGATAGACTCATCAATGCACAATAAAACCTAATCGAATTGTCTCTAAGTGTTTACCCGACAGCGGCTGTATAAACTTGTTTCACTGACGACTATCATCAATGCGATGGTGAGTCCGTTGTTATCTAGTTTAATAAGTTTGCACTTTCCCACTCCGGGAAATTCAAATTAGGAATTAAATCAGTGATACCTTAGTGGTTGAACTTTGGCAACAATCGGTAGTATGAAATTTAAAAACTTCGAAATCAAAATGTGTTTGTGATTTTAAAGACATGTGCGTATCAGTAAATAATTATCACTTGCTTTAATGATGAAAGAAAACATCGTGAGTGAACCTGCACGTCTAATAGATCTTTAATATAAAAAAATGTCAGAGCCGTGTGAATACAACCATTTCGCACTGTGTCAGCGCGGTAGACTATGGCCTAAGATCCAGTCAGAGAGAACCTGTAGTGCAGTGGGAGAAGACCTGTACTGCAGTGGGACAATAATAAGCATTTAACCGAAATATATCGCATATCGCTTATCCAGCTTTGGTGAGTTGACAGTCCTGTGACATCAAGTTTATCCAGATGTAAAGGACACTAAGGGTTGCTAAGGGTTGCTCAAAGGTGAAACGTTAATGTATTAAATATCAGTTCAGTACATCTGATAACTTTTGTACATTGTTCATGTAAACTAATGGTACTTTGGCGATGATACTGTTTGTTAGCTAGACGGAAATCTAAACAGAATTTTTTGAGTTTGGTTTTTTTCTTGTAAATCTTTTAGACTTTAAAGCAGTGCTACTAATTTCGGCTTCTAATATTAGAGGCCGTAATTAGTCGTATTAGCATTTATCGGCTTATAATATTACAAGAGATTTTTCGAATTAAAAAACATCTTACTTTATTTTCTTCAGTATCTAAAAATATCAATAGGAAATTTAAGTACCTAAATAGTAACCTCCTTTAGTTATAAAATAGGTAATACAAGAAGGCTATTTTTGTGATTAAGGCTTTAAAAAAGTCAACAAATCTATCTTTAAGACCAGACCCTCTAGGACTCTTATAAATTATTATTATCAAAAATGCCCATAAGATTTCTTCCACAGGAACTCCTTAACAGGGTTTTCTTTACAGCGATGAAAGCGTAAATAAAACTATTAGCTACAAACCGGAATACTCATGTTATGTTTACGTAACGCACAAAGTTAAGAAAAAACGTATTTAATCAACCAGAACTCGTAAATAACGTGCCTCTTCATTCGGACGGATGTCCAAACACATTTGAAACTGCGTAAATATGACTCATTGGCGTAGTAGCGTAGCTTACCGCGACCATAAAATCATATACTTATAGTGATGTTCCACTCATGAGTTGTTATATAACACTAGTTTTTACCCGCGGCTTCCCTCGCGCTTATGTGTACATGTGCAATCACATTAAAACAGTAATAGTTATTAAAGTAGTTAGGATTGTGTATGCTTCAGATACATTACAAATGTATTTGATTCGTGTAAAGAGGCTGCAGTTATAAAGTGGGTACATTATAGGAATAAAAAATATTTTTCTATCCCTGGGGAGTAGTACCTTTTTTCCGGAAGAAAGGTACTCCTTGTCCTTATGTCCTTTTTTGGACCGCTGCCAACGTTTGTGCAAAATATCATAATGATCGGTTGAATAACCAAGATTGGAAACCGTTACAAACACCCTGACATTCGCATTTATAATATTTACGATAAGCTAGGTAGAACGTGTGTTCGTGTGATATCTTTTATGACTCTAGTTGTTTGTGTATTTCGTACCTATACGGTAAAAGTGCTAAGGTTAATCGAAAAAACACGGTAGTGTTTGACAAATTCTGGCAGTAGTGTGTATTTACAGGAAATGTTTCAGAATTTTCCCCCTACCATAATATAGGTGGGAATGGGTTTTGTTGTTAGTCTGGCATGGTAGACTCCACACACTTGTAGAAATTTTTTAAAACTTTCAGGCACGGTTTGCTCAGAATTTTTTCCAGCAATAATAATTTCTAATACGCTCCGAAATCAGTGCCTGTCTGGGATTCGAACCGAATTTAAAACACTATCACCGTAGACAGTGTATCAACATTAGGTACACATTTCATTGCGCGTAAATACAACTGGCATTGTTTTGAAACAACGTAGTGGCGTATGAAAATGAAAAACATTACGGCGGACTGTCGGAACCACCCGGGCCCCGGACAACGCTCTCGCCGGTCATAGATTACACACGTAATAGATAAACAGAAGAGACTTCGCAGAAGTTTAATGCCTAATTACGCAGTAAGTATTTTTATTACACACAAACTAGATAAACAGAAGAAACTTCTCAGGCGTTTTAATGCTTATTAATTATTGAAATACGAGTAAAGAAATGTAGATAGGCTAATAATAAACCGAATGCTGTTTTTGGTGACTAACACATTAAGATATAGTTGTCATACAAGAACGAGCTGCCCTCGTCTAATTGAATGCATTAAAAGGACATAATAACTCTTTGAGCGACGCATCTTATATACACACAAACGTAAAAACGACCAATCCCGACCGTTCGGATGTGTCATTTAGCCTATG
This sequence comes from Telegonus apastus, assembly GCA_018250635.1. Classification (NCBI taxonomy): domain Eukaryota; kingdom Metazoa; phylum Arthropoda; class Insecta; order Lepidoptera; family Hesperiidae; genus Telegonus; species Telegonus apastus. The sequence continues at coordinate 11,334 of DWNY01001946.1, forward strand.
TTTTATGTGCCATTTTTCAAATTGTATCTATTTTTTACTAGTGGTATAACAATGCTAATATCGCAGTTCATATTTTTTTGAATTGCTTTAAGGAAACCTGAAGATTAACGATATGTGTCGACTGTGTCTATCTTGAATAGTACTCTCTCTCGTCCTGTGGACGTCGTAGGACGCGACAAGGACAAACAAACAAACAAAATCCTTAAGATGGGCAGGATCGTCTTCCTATGTAACACCTACTGCGTCGCCAATTCAAACACCAGGCGCGGCGACTATTGGCAAATCATTTAATAAATAAGTGTCTGAATGATTATTTATTTTAACGTAAATTATTATTATCAATGTATATTGTTACCAACTAAGTGTTAAAACCGCCTAGTCGCCTATGTAAACAGGGG
>DWNY01001947.1:0-11728 GCA_018250635.1 Telegonus apastus
AGTCCACTAGTTTCTAAGTCAATGTTTCTGATAAATAAAAATAAATAAATATATACATTCCATTTAACCTATATTAAAATAAATTATGGTAAGTAGAATCGTTATTAATATAAAACTCAAGTTCAATTTATTCAAATTTTTCAGATAGGCGGTTTAGTAAAAATGGTAATGATTTATATAATTCTTGATTTCCTTTCCCGCTCAAATTTTATGCAAAACGAGCGAGAGCCGAATAAAAATGCCGCCATGTTTTTGTTGTCACTTTCATTAAATCAATTTAGAAAGAAGTTGGTCATTTATTACATTTTAACATTAAGTCACTCTGTTCTTATTTTATTAAACTTAAAGATTATTACATTTACATTGCGAATTTTAAACAAAATCACTGGTTTATTGTACGTAGTAAATTAGTTAGCTTAAAGTACGTTTAGTTCTGTTACTCTTAAACAATGTTGTTTTTTTAACAAATGCATACTATTAAATTAGATTTCCAATTTTCAAAATCACTCGTAACAACATTTTAAGTTTTACTAACCTCGCCTTGCATATATTTTCTAAAAAAATACATCATCGGCACAATATTTTTACATTTAGACATATACAAACGTTTCATAATTGAAAACTTATGAAGATTTGATTAAATCTAAGTAATTTTGACGACAAAATATTATCTATTATTTATTTAATTTAACAATTTTTGACTTATTATTACGCCTTTATAAATGTGTAACATGTTGAATGTTATACATTGTATTAACAATCACCATGAGACCTAGCTTTTAGGGTCATAGTTTTACAATTTAACCTAGATCTAAAATCTCTTTACCTGGGGAAATTGGAAAACGTTAATGAAGCTGACAGCTAATGCCACAGACAATAAATATAGCATACAGCTATTTTCTTAATCCGCCACAGATTAAAATAAGGTGCAGCCCGATCACCTTAGGCCGGTAATACAGTTCGCCAATTGACAAATCTTGATTTTCGCTCTACGCGACAAGAGCTGGTTCTGTTCAATGTACCGACAGATTGAGTGTCGTTAAAATGTTAACAGCAGGATCAAGAACTATCAATCGGTGAATCTTACAACTGTCGGGCTTCTTATCCGATTGTAGTTTAATTATCAATCTAAAAATCAGTAAATTACATTAAAATGACACCTGAATAAGTATGGTGACGGTAAAAATTAACAATCACACTTCCAAATGGGATGAAATAGTCAATTGTTTTTTAAAATTTGTCGAATAAGAACTACGTACACAGTAAACATACAATCTCCGCCGTTTAATGGCCTAAAATTAAATCTTCGTAAATTTCATAGTCAATCAAGGGTAATATTATTTTACAATACCAAATGGCAAAGTCCAAAGATCAGACAATTGCGCAATTGCACTTAAAAGGTAGACAGTTTTTCAAGCAGTGATAGCCTAATGGTTGAAACTCGGCCTATCAATCCGGGGATCTGAGGTTCAAATCCCAGGCACCTCTGATATTTCGAAGCTCTATGCGTATTAGAAATTAATCATCACTGGCTTTGAAGGTAAAGGAAAATGTGAGGAAACCTGCACACCTGAGATTTCTTTAAAAAAAATTCTTGAAGGTGTTTGAAGTCTACCAATTCGCACTTGGCCGGCGCGGTGGACTATGGCCTAAAAGCCCTCTCACTCTGGGAGGAGACCCGTGCCCAGCCGTGGGACTGTAATGAGTCAGCTCTTACGACATCCACGAGAGGTAAGGGATTGGTGTTAATGACCGACACCACCCGCTTCAGACCATATGGCACATTCTACTTAGGAATATTTATTATTGACGTCATCCGCACCCTTCAAAGTACAACCCTAAGCGCAAAATATAAGACACATAACTAAAATACAATTGAATACAGATTCCATTGACTACCAACTTAACAATATTAGATCACGATGTTTGTAAAACCAGCAATGTAAACAGAACAAACGGTAAACAGCGTCTTTCTAGGACAATGTTATTTGTTTACGAGTCGGCAATGTAAACGATATATTTTTCATGCTATTGCGTTGTTCGCACAGCTTTGTTTCAAGGTATTACAAAATAATATAATTATGATGTATTTTATACACATTTTGTAGAAAGTAGAAAATTGCTAAAACAACGCTCAGACAGGTTTCCAAATAATCGGTCTTCCAATTATGCATTAATACATCTTTATCCACTAGTTTTCATGGTTCCCTTACCATGACTTCAATAATCTATCTGATGACAGTTCGCAATTCAAAGCAAATCTCTATTCCAAAAAGTAGGTAAAAATAGAAGAAGTATACACTAGGTGACGTAAATGATCAATAACCTGTGTATTATATAAGCTGTACTAAATCACTGTGATATGATATATATTGTATTTAAAAATACACCCGATTGTTTAAAATTAATTGACTTTGATCCATAAACACTCATTTGATACCCATATTGTTATGATACAAAAATAGTTCGTTTCATCCCCCCCTTTATCTCCGTTTGTAGGCACTGTATTTAAAAATTGTATAGCCTATGTCACTACTACAACTGAGCTGATTCTAACTACACGTCATACGTCAAAATCCGTCAAGCCGTTTGGGCTGTGGGACGTACCCAAGAAATGAACACATACACATACATACATACATACATACACTCGAAAAACTGCCCTCTTCTGACGCAGTCGGGTAAAAATAGCAAAGGTCTCGTAAAGTATGACACATTTTCTGGTAATACATTAGTCACTAATAAAATGTCTTATGTGAACCATTGTCACAAATTTTACTTTGAAAATCTCCCAAAATTTTTTCCCCCAAGATTTTGTATTCTGAACATCGATATTTACCATCAAAAATTTATAACGCACACAACCTTATAGCAAAAGTTTTGAGTTATGTTAATTTGTATGTAGACGCGTTAAAAACCTACCCAGAAAAATATTAAAATTTATTCAGTTGTTTCCGACAAATTTAACAATTTAAAACACATTTGTGTCAAGTATTATAAAACACGTTTAAAATATAAAATATCACCTACTTAAAAGCACGAGTCGTTGCATAAAAATACCAGCAAAAAATCTATTTTTCCGTGTCCGAAACAATGCTCGCATGAATATTTTTGAACCTCATCACATAAAATTGTGTTGCTAAGGACAAACTTTACTCGATTTAAAAGGTCCAAAATTTTAAAAACAATCTTTGTTTTCCAAGCAACGTTTCATTTTAGTACGTTTTCGCGAAAGCATCTCGTAAAATTTGCATTCAACGCGAAAATTGTCGACATTCGACGGAAATGCCCGAAGTCGGCGCGCTCGGGGCCTATTTTTGGCGTGTTTTTATCATTATAGGTTCTGGTATTTACGGTTTATTTCGCGTAGTATTTTTATGGAACGTTTTATTGTATACAGCTTATGTAGATCTATTTTGGGCCAATAAAGTCGATTTTAATGCGAAGGGATAGCCGAGTTAGGTCGTTTCGTAGTTGGAGGATGTTTTTCTGGCACACGTGCGGAGATTTTCAGTTCAGTGTCGCGATAGGAATATTGGTGAGCGCTCGTCACGTCGCTTTCCGTATTTTGACGTCTGCGCCGAAGTTTATCGGGTTGAATTAGAAATTTAAATTTGGATTCGCATTCGAGAATATAATTTTTTATTGTAATGACCGTGGAGTGTGAATTATTTACGTGCCAGTGTTTTTGAAAAATGCTTTCGTGATTTGTGCTCCGTTTTTTGTTTTCGAAGTTACGAGAGATTGTGCTGAAGTGTATATGTATTTTTTTGGCTTCGCGTTTTTATTCTGGATTATTTTTGAGGAAATATTGTTCATAAAAATATAATTAAGTTGTCACTCTTAAATGACTAAGTTTACAATAACTATTATTTAGTTTACAGTTACAGTACTCCTTACGTTTATATTTACCTAAACATACTTATCCTAGTCGTTCCGATTTAGTCCTCAGGGGTAGCAACGCATCTATAGTCAACCTTAGGTAGGACTCGGATCTTGTCCGAGGTTGATTACAGATGTCCATAGGCAGTAGTGGCCACTTACCATCAGGTGGACTGTATGCTTGTTTCCTACATCTAACCTACAACTAAAAAACTACTAAGTTCACATATACTAGAGGTAGAGACATAGGTAATTATTAAGTATTTTAAAATTATATCACTCATGTCAGAAACATAAAACTGAACAATACAGTCTGCAACAAAATAAGGAAAACTATACTTATATTACTTGTATGTGTAGGTATCTACCAAATTTTTAAGCATTATATATTATACATACTCGGGGAAAAAGGTCTAACGAATACCTAATAAAATATATCAGTAGGTATTTGTTATAAAAGCAGATATGGTAGCGTAAAATTTTCACAATACCTACCTACATCGTGAAAACATTGCAAAAATATTAACTAATACGGTTCAATATATAAACCGAAAAACTCCAAAAATATCAGGTTCTTGTATGGAGACCGCCTTTACTTTTTCACATTTTCATTTTAGTACATGTATGTTTTACAGTGACCTTATGGTCACAAGGTACTATTAGGTACTATAGCCACTAGGTATTATTAGTTACTAGGTACACTATTATACATAATACTACAGTATTACCTAATGCATGTTTTGTAAAAACCACAAATTATCTTGAAAACAATAATCCCGACTGCTTGAGATTAATTGACTTTGATACCTACCCACATTCATTAGATACCCAATAATGTTCGACGACCCGCGTGGCGCAGCGGTCACCATACCGGTCTGACACGCAATGGGTCCCGGGTTCGATCCCCGGCCAGACAGATAGCTGAATGATGAGTTTAGATTTCTGTTCTGGGTCTTGGTGTTCATGTATTCATCCTTGTGTGTTTCCATGGCACCCACGACACAGGCGAAAATCCTAGTATGGGGCTATGAGTGTAGAAAGCATTAATTATGATAAATTAAATATTTCATCCCTTCCTCTTTTTCTCCGTTTACAAGCACCATATTAAAAAAATATAACCTATGTCAATGTCACAAATAAAACAATTCTATTAGAGATCTTAATTGTACCGCAATAGATTATGGCGGTACAATTAAGAGTCAAAAGATTTAGTTTCAAACTGTCATAAATATATTTTTGCCCACCTAATATGCTCTGTTTTCTATAACTATTTAGACCAATCTCAAACCCTCCAAAGTAATTAAATGTGTATAAAAAATCATTGACAGTAAATTTAATAAATTGCATTGGCCTATACTTAAAATTAAGACTTAAGCTTTTGGAGATTGCAAGTAGGTACTGAAAAGGTTATGCAAATTTGTAAAGACCATTTCATTTGAACCTAATTTTAAACCCTAAAAAATATTTAAATAAATGGATTTGTCGTTGAATCCTTTCATACAGCACCTAATAAAACGAATCGCTTCCAACTGATCTATTGTCATTATACTTTGAAACCTTTATTAACCCTTTGAGAATGGGGAGAGTTACACCTTTGAGACTTCCCTTTTGAATCGAATTAATGTTGTTAAATCTTATTTTTATGTAAATTTAAATACATCCATTTATTTATTTATCAAGTGTTAATATCTGCGTTATGTACATATAAAGACAGCTAGATTCGTTCGTCAAAAAAAAACTATAAATTTGCAAAAAATATTCCGAAGTAGCTTTCGCCTCAATAATTTTAAAAATAAATTCATCTATTCATATTCTTTTAGTAATAGTCGTATACATTGCATATTTAAAATGATATTTATAAGTTTTTAACGCATCTGATGCTCGTTGCAACTTTGTAGCAGTTTTATTGCTTCGTTATGACGTTAATGCTATTTTATGGCGCTATTTAAAAAAATAACAATTACCTAATCGTTACAGTAACGGAAAAAGTAGCGGTTATATGCGTATAACGAAAACAGATTTTCAAATTTTATGTCGCTAGTGATTGGACATTGATGTCCATGGACATTTATAATCAACCAGATAGGATAAGAACGTTGAATAATATTCTTATTATGAAAAGACAAAATATTTCAGTGCATATCATGTTCGTAAAAAACACAAAAATCTAGATTCGTTTTGTTTTTTTTTTTATTTATTGATTACAATGATTAGTTGATAATATTAATCATAGTATGATCATCAATAGAATATATTGAAAATCTGTGATTTTAAAGGTGGTTCCACTCCGGTGGTATGGCCAGACCTATTCTGCTTTATAATAGCAGTGTTAAGCGCTGCTGTGTTCTATTTTAAAGGGTGTGGTAAAGGATACTTATTCGCGGCTTTCCAACTTAGTCCTCAGGAGTAGCAACGCATCTATGGCTGACCTCAGGTAGGACTGTGATCTTATCCGAGATTGATTTAAGATGTCCATGGGCGGCAGTGGCCACTTATCATCAGGAATGCTCGTTTGCTACTTCCAAACTATAAGAAAATAGTATAGTCAAAGTATTATTGTTGTTACAAATATTTGATGCCAATACGAATATAACTGCTAACGCGTCTGACAGTTATCGCAACGTTGTAGCAGTTTTATTACTTCACTATGACGCTTACCTATACGTTATGACGTTGTTTACGAATAACTGTTAGTTATTAGTGTTACTAGTAAACCCACCACAATGGTCAAAATTTGATATTTATTTATGAAAGATAAAAACTATTTATGAAAACTAAAATTATTCATCCATTTTTTTGGATTGGATTGCTACCGAAATAGAATATTTATATTAATGTATACAATTACGATACACTATAGTTTATTTGGAATTTCACGTAAATGTATGTACGTAATAAATGTATGAGTGAATTACAAAATTCAATACAACAGAAACAATTCGGAGGCTAAACGAACACATACCAATCGTCTCGATTGAGGCATTGTGTAACTAACCAAATATAAAATATCGATATGTATGTGTAGCGTTCCAACTTAGTCCTCAGGGGTCAACACTCAACACATCTGTGCCGGACATTAACCTCCAATCCTCTCTGGGGTCAGTTGCGGGCCGCAGTGGCCACTTACCATCACATGGTCTGCGCTTTCGTTTGCTACCTCTACATTATAAAACTAGCCTTAGTCCGCGGTCCTGTGTACGCCTCGTTTCGGTAAAGTTGCAATTCATAAATGCAGGTCAGAAAATATCTTTACGAAATTACATCCAAATCCATACAACCGTTTTTGCGTGAAAGTCTAACAAACATCTATCCATTAATTCACACAAAATTTAGCGTCAATATTATTTATAAAATAAGCGAAAGAAAAAAAAGAAAGTAAAAAAGAATAGAATATTTTTATCAGCGTTGGTTAGTTTTATTTCTTGAATTTTCAGTTGTCGTATTTAACGACCCAAAACTCATTCAAACAATTCTGCACAGTTAATATAGAAATTTAAAAATTCGACCACAAATAAAAAAAAAACTAAAGTTATACATCCAAATATAAAAAACTTTTATAAGTATTTTTCCATTATAAGGCAAATGAGGTTTAATTGATTAAACTGCATTTAAAAGAAATAACGAATCCTTTGGCATACTTGATATGTCTTCCATGGTCAGTATTGTCGTCAGTAATGTGAGCAATGAATGTTTTATTTTGTTTAATTAAATATATTCGTAACAGTTATTATACATAAATATTATCCCTTCTCGCCCCTTCTCTTCATGAACTTTGTCGTATGCCTAATCTCATACTCTGTCCGCGCAGAATTCGAAAAATGGTTCCGCAAATTTTCGCTTCACGTATTAATATATAGATTTATTGATGCATCCAGAAATATCGCATACCGTTTCAGAAGCACGTATTGCGTGCAATGTTCTCCTACGTCACCTACTACATAACGTATTCGTCATAACACGCGCAAATACTTCAAGGATGTAATGCTATCGTCATTGTGGGAAATATCGGACATGCGGGATATATCTGGTTATTATTTGTTATGTGTATGTTTCGTTTCGTGCGAGTGCAGTGATAGATAGGTTGAAAATCAGCTTTTCCATCGTGGGCTCCGTTCAAATCAAAGCACGCACCTCTGAATTTTCGAAGTTACGTGCGTATTAGAAATTAATTATCACTTGCTTTAACGGTGAAGGAAATCATCGTAAGGAAACGCACACCTGAGAGTTCTTTAAAAAAAGTTGTCAAATGTGTGTGAACTCTACCAATTCGCACTTGGCCAGCGCGGTCGACTATGGCCTAAAAGCCCTCTCATTGTCAGAGAACATCCGTGCCCAGCTGTGGGACAATAATGGGTTGACGACGATGTGTATGTTTTGCAAGTAGAACAAGTATAGTTAGGAGGTACCACCGCCATTCTTATTTCCAGCTATTACGCTGTGGCAAGTGTCGTTGCCGGCTTACTTTCTTATGAGGTGACCATTTCTGTCCTCGGGAATAGCAACGCATCTGTGGTCTACAAGTAGGATTCTAAACTTTCCTAGGGTATATCAGTAGTGTCCGTGGCATTGATCACTTAACACGAGATGGACTAAATGCTCATTTTCTATCTTCAGCCCGTTTTAGTCAACTACTGAACATAGGTGTCTCCTAAGGCGCGCCGCTAAGTCCGTTGTTCTTTTCTTCGCATTGACTTGCTTCCCACTGCACGGCGCAGCTCATCGCGCCACCATGCAATTGACAATGGTTGGGAAAAGTGTGGATAGATGGAATGCATGCTCCTTTGCTAGTTCAAAACTATAAGAACAGATGACAATGGCATACAACGCAAAATGAAAAATTTAATGGAAAACCTACATATTTATCTAATATCGTCCCTTTTTATAGTTATACTTAATAAGGTAGTCGGTTTGGATAGAATTTCATCCTTCGGCGAGCAGTTCGAGTGTCGAAGGGTGAAAAACTAAAAGAAAAAAACTAAAACTGCCATTAGGAAATAGAAATTGATACCTGATTTCCATAAATACGAAATATGTCTAGCGTCATGTGTAAAACTGCCGCAAGGCAGTTTCGCCAGTTGAACGAGTGCCACATCGACGAAGATTAAAGGGATGCTCGAACTCCGAGTGGAGTGGCTGTTGGATGCTGCCCAGTTTTACTGATTGCGTCATTCGTTAATTAATGCTTAACTCTTAATGAAGTATCGATGGGTCTATTTAAGTCTCTTTAAACCTCTGACATTTTTTCAACCTTTAAGAACATTGGGCCTATTTGTTAAAACTCGGCCTTTCATTCGTAGGATCTGATTTTGAAATCCTAGGCACCTCTGACTTTTCGAAGTCTGACGCGTTCCAGCTTAGTCCTAAGGGGTAGTGCCTGAAGACTAAGCTGGAACGCCTCGGGTTGGGTTGTTTTGGGTGGTTTGGGTGGTATTGGGGGTTTTGGGTTGTTTGTGTGGTTTTGAGGAGCTAGGGTTTCAGTGGTTTAGATAGTTTGAGTAGCATGGATAGGTTTGGTGGCATGGTAGTAGTGGTTTTTAACGCGAATGAAACCGCGGGTCGCAACTAGTAGTACATAAACCTTAAGTTACGTAACGCAAACTAACTGCCGTTTATACTAGGTAATTAGCGCAAGTCGTTAATAAGCAAACGATGGTTTCAGACGAGCTAATTATTGACACAAAGCATTCAGCACTGAGCTATGAAAGTAGAGATTTTATTATACCTCTGTATATTTCCTCGTTGAAATACGTTGGTAGAACTGTTTGTGGTTCGACTCCGGCAGCACCAATGTCACACCTATTTCTGCCTTATAGCAGCAGTGTTAAGCGCTGCAGTGTTCTAGTCTGAAGGGTGTGGTAAGGAAGACACAATGGTAGCGACGCATCTGTGGTCTTATCTCAGGTTGATTACAGATTTTTATGGGTGACGGTCACTTACCATCAGGTGGTGGTCATGCTCGTTTGGTACTGCCAAATTATAAAAAATATCTTTAGGGTTCCGTACCCAAAACGTAACACCGGAACCCAATGACTAAGTCTCCGCTCTCTATCCGTCAGTCACACGGCCAGATAGACACTTGATTTTTTTAAAACTTTGCGCGGGATTGCCACGGGATTACTGGAGAGGATACACCGGACTCTTAAACTAAAATCCCACGGCCTCGCTTGTCAGGACTGCGGGATTGCTCGTAGCATTTGTCCGCAGTATTGACGGCGTTTCCCCACGTCTGGGCCAACTTCTGATTGGGATGGACCTAGATCTCGATGGATGGAAATCCCTTTATCTTTGATATGCCACCGAAGTGGCGATTCAAACCGAATATAATTGCATCCCACCGCATCCCACTAGTTCCCCACCAAAAAAAAAATCAGAACACAATACTGCTAAGTAGCGAGTTGTATAGTACTAAATTCAACCATACCAATACTTTAAGTATTTCCTCTGGGACCGCGGTATCATTGAGTCCAATTTATCTTTAATAGAATAGATCGTGATACAAAAGCGCCGTTCAAGGCGAGAATGGCCGACAATTTATGGCGGCGACATCCTCAATCTCCTATCCAGAATTAGGGCGATTAAAGTAACGGATAGGTTTGTGTAAAACGTAGCTGTTCTGGATTTTTTAAGAAGCCCTCGTGGTTCGATTCCGGCGGCACCACCGCCGTACCTGTTTGAGTAATAGCAGTGTTAAGCGCTGCTGTGTTCTTGTTTGAAGGGTGTGTATTAAGACATCCTGATTCGAGGCGATCAAAGTAAGCCTTCAAGTAGGATTATAACAGGGTTGATCACAGATGTCCATGGGCGGCAGTGGCCACGTACTATCAATGGACTGCATGCTTGTTTGCTACTTAAATTAAATAAAAGGATATATATTGATACGTTCTAAAATAAGATTATTTTGTCTGCCACCCACGATTTCCGTAAACGTTAAAGCAGTTTTATGTGGGATTTTTACCCACAAAAGCTCAGCTCATCAGTGAGACAAATAAATGGTTACAGAACCATGTGTATTTTTACGCAGAAACCGTTGGTATTTTCGATATAAAACATATTAATCAAAATAATAGTAATCAAAAAAGCAAAAATACCCTCTAATTTTTATACATATATTCGTCAATAGAAGTAATTTGAAAAATGAACACGTTATATTTTACATAAAAAATAATTTGTAATTGCTCCGTACCCTCATAGAAAATTAATAAATATTTTTTCATTTCAATATTGATATGGGCTTAAAAGTATTCACAAATAATAAGTTCAAAGAGACTTATTTAAGTGGATTTACATACAAATCATCACATTACATTAAGCATAAAGATGTTATTTAAATTTCTTTAATTAAAAAATGCTTCTTTACGAAAAGATTTCTTTACCTAAAATTAGGGATGTTACGAATATGAAAATTCGGATCTGGATATCCGAAGATATATATTCCGTATAATCGTTCATTCATATGGTTACGGATACGTGAATAAAATTATACCAGATTCGGATATGGTAACAGATATCAAATTATTACGGATTATCAGATAGTTTCGGATATTTTTATTTACGGATGTATGATTTTTAAGGAATAGCCTAAAAAAATCTTTATTTGAAACTAGTTGCTACCAGCGGTTTCACTCGCGTTAAAAAAACACTACTACCATGCCACTCGAACTACGCCACCAAACCTATCCAAACAAACTATCTAAACCACTGAAACCACCCTAGCTTTTAAAACCACCCAAACCACCCAAAAGAACCCAATTCATTTGAACTATGCACGCCACACAAACTGTCCAAACTACCCATACCACCCTAACCCCTTCCACCCATACCACCCTATCTACAAAGATAAGCAATC
>DWNY01001948.1:0-11727 GCA_018250635.1 Telegonus apastus
ACGGACGGACGGACGGACGGACGGACGGACGGACGGACGGACGGACGGACGGACGGACGGACGGACGGACGGACGGATGTCTGGATGGATGTTTGTTACTTTATAACTTCGGAACGGCTGGACACATCTAGATTAAATTTTGTACACGGATGATTTATAGTCTGGAATAAGTAATAGTCTATACTTTTTATCCCGGAAAAATGCACGGTTCCTATGGGATAGATTTGTCAATTTCATGACATGATTTTTTGCAAAAGGGGTAGATGAAGGGTCATATAACGACATAGGTTACAGTATCCCGGATAAATAAATGTACATTTCCCATAGGATATATTATTATAAAGTTTGTGACGATGAATGTTTGTTACTCTATAGTTTCAGAAAGGCTAAATGGATCAAGATGAATAGATTATATTCTGGTATAAGATATAAGATAATTTTCTCTTTTTTAGTCTTTTATCTTTTTAACTTCTTATCTTTTATGTTAAATACGTTGTGATTAATTATATTTCGTTAAAGTTCTTATATATAACCTATAAAATTTCAGTTATAATATGTATGTATGTCATGTTACATCTGTTTATAATTGCGAGTGAAACCTCGGGCACGTCTAGTGTTCTTATATAAAACAACAGATAAAGAAAATGTAAAATGAGCTACTAATTTGCAATAGCGCAACATGGTCGAGCGCCGCTCATTTCTCCTATAAATAATTATCGAGTACATAAGGTATATACGTATTTCCATATCTTATCAAGTCTTTATTTTTCAAATACAAACAAGATGCATGTATGTATTCTTAATCACTCATCGACCGCTCATTCTACTTGCAACCTGAATCTATTTGCAATAAATTACGCATTTGGCATATTACTCACACGTTTATGCACAGCTATTTTTACAAGACAAACAAATAAACCCAGGCTAGGTGATTTACACAAAACCGTTATCATATATTTGACCGCAACGTCGGAATTATCGTACACGTTCCAACAAAATAACTCGAAGGTACATTACAGAGTTATTCAAGGATAACTAAAACCCAATAACCGCAAAATACAATAACAAACTCACATTATATACATATAATTGTACAACCTTGAGCGATTCATTTTAAAGTGACAATATTAATAAAGATAACATTGTTTTTATAAGAATAGTGTGGGTGGTCTGAATACTAAACAAAACTGAAGCTCAGACAACGTCATGAAGTCAAATACGGGTAGTTGCCCATTTCCCGAAATCCATAATCAGCGAATTTATACTTAATTGATTGAACACTAAAGCTAATCAAACAAAAAAATCTTCAGATAAACGAATGACAAAATAGAACAGAACCATTTTGTTTTATCCTACTTATACATATATAGATTCTGGTACATAGCGTGTTCGCTCGCGTGATGTGATTAAAAATAATAGAATAGGACCAATTAAGTCGTATGAGTCGTGCGGATTTCTATAGTACTTAAACAAGATAGGAATACATGTACCTACATACAAGAGACATCTACACTAAGATCATAAAGAATTATCATTCGATTATTATACGATTTTCTATCATCGGTGGATGTGACACATGATTTCATATTGAACCACGTATTTTTTTATCATTGGAACTTTTGGAGAATGCAGCCCACCTGGTGAGTAGCCTCTGTCACTCATGGACATCTTTCATCAACCCCATACAAGAGGATTATGAATTTAATCCTTGAGGATCAGGTAACTTGGAACGTGTCGAATAAGTATGTCTCCCTTACCACACTCCTAAAATCAGAACGCAGAGGCGCTGAAAATTATTGTTATTAGTAAGAAATATATACAGTGTATAGACACTAATCGGTGAATGACCGATTCTATCGATACTTTAAATGCTTACTTTTATACTTACTTTCTTAAGATAAGTTTGTATTCATATCTTTAGTAACCCAAAGGAGTTATATGAGTTTAGTAAACTCTATAGTTTATTCGATACGATATGCAATGAATGCATGCCGCCACATGGAAACCGCACGCTTATATTAGAAATAATCAAGGACAGATTGCGCTGAATAATTAAATCATCCTTAGTTTTATTCAAACAGTACATAACATCCCGTTGGTTTGGAATCTTGCCCAGACGGTCCGGGGTTCCAATCCCTTGCACGCAAGATTTTTCAAAGCTATGCCCTTATTAGAAATTAATTTTCACTTGTCATAACGTGCGAGGAATGCATGATATTATTTTCATATTATATGTCTGCTTAGAATGTCTTTTAAAGGTGTTTAAAATCTACCATTAAGCACTTGCCCAGCATAATAAAGGATGGCCTAAATTACAACAAAACAGGAATTATTTTCTGTACATATAATAATGTAACTCGGGCTCGCAGTCTGCGTGTTTAAAATTACTTGCCGCCAAAACAACGGGATTGAATTGATGGAAATGCAGATATATTCATAGTACGAATCTTAACTTAACATTAAGACTTTATCTAACGTAATTACTACTTTAAATCAGAAGTAACTTTTCTTACGTCTAGTTCTCTGTACAAATGGCACATCGGTATCTTCTAAATACAAATGGCAGTTCTATTTTACAAGTATTTGTACGGAAAATAGTTTCTTTCGACACTATGGCCCTAAAATATCCCTAATCCTCTCAATTTTGAAAATCCTTCAAATAAGTAGAAACTAGATTAACATCTTATAAAAAGTAAGTACATATTATTTAAATCTACCTAAAGTTATGGAGTCCTCGTAAATAGTTGTGTAATGTCTTCATTCTCATTTAAGAGAATGACGTCAACGATTACACACGTTTTTCTGAACGTTGCCACTTGAACAACGGAATGTTTAATAATGCGAAGGAAATTCCTACAATTTTACAGAGTGTTTGTTTTTTCAGGTACACGTATTGTATACGCGACTTTAACAACAAACAAATATATGATGCATTTTGGTGCATATTTTCACTACAGTCCTTATAGATAACATTGTAAATTAGACATATGATTATTAAATGCCCACATGCATGTACGATCCCTTTAAACGCGATTTTTATGCCGACAACTAAGGGATATCTAGGAAACTATTACTTACGAGCGCCGAAAGCGCCGAGCGCTTCATTATTTTTGTCTTATAATAAACCTAACCTACTCGGGAGAGATCGTATAAAATTAAAAGCGCCGTCAACCCATTATTGTCTGGGTACAGGTCTCCTCACACAATAACATGGATTTTAGCCCATAGCCTACCGCGCTGGTCAAGTGCGAATTGGTAGACTTCACACACCATAGAAAAGTTTTTTTAGAGAACTCTCAGACTTGCAGATTTCCTCACGATATTTTCCTTCGCCGTTAAGGAAAGAGATAATTAATTTGTGATACGCACAATTTTTATGAAAAATTAGAGGTGCCCGTCTGGGAGTTCAAACTCGGACTCCTCGATTGAGAGGCTGAGTTTCAACCACTAGGCTATCACTGATGTTCAAAAGTTACTTACAATTTTGAAGTAGGAACCGTTTTGAAGTAAGGTCCTTATTGATCCTATTTAAAGGACCCCATGTCATAATCCTCATTTATATTCATTTTAGAATTAAGAAGAGATTTACCTGTAAGCGTTGTCTGGTAGACCACCATTGCAGCCGTCATCGAGTTTATCACAGTCCACTAATTCTTGCTCAGAAAGTGACACCAGCTGGCCAGATTTTATCTTCCACTGACCTTCCACGTTACCTTTGAAATAAATAAACGATTAATCAATAAATCGCGAACTGGTTAAGCGATATTAAAATGAGTGGATATCTTCGTGGTAGAAGCGTATATTTTCCTTACTTTTCACAGCATGTAACGTCGTGTATGCCACATATCCTCACGGTAAGTAAGTATGACGATGCTCAGATTACATTACACATAATACATTTTTTCGATTCGATCCTTCGGGTATGTGTCATCTGTCACAGGATCGAATGCTATTACATCGATACAAAATAGAGTGGATCGTATTCCATTGTATCGATCCACATAAGTGTCGGATCGGATCGAACATCCCTAATTTTCAACAATTATTTCACATCGCTAGTGACAAAACTAATTCCATTTTTAAGAAAGGAAAAACTTACCTGTAACACTAAAAGCCCAGCAACTGCCGCATGAGCCCTGGTCCTTGACCTCCGTCACGGCGTTATGATCCCGCCAGTCAAATTTATCAGGCAGTGACACTTCAGGGATAGCCGCCTTTCTCATCGGTATCAGATTAGCGTCACGCATTTTTGGCTTCAGCCCCAAGAACCGAGTACTGAACTCTTCGTAAGTAAGATCGGCAAATCGAGTCACACCGTATCTTGCGGTTCCGCGCTCATGAATATTCATCTCATGTATTTTCCTAATATTCTCCTCGAATATTTTATAACGCTTAAGCATCTCTCCGGGTTCGTTTTCATAATATGGTTTGTAGGTTGCTACGAAATCAAAAAATAGATGCTCGGCCTGTATTTGACGGTATAAGTCGGAAGCGGCTCCCGCTTGATAGTCACAGGATACACGGAAATTTGGAGGGTGATCTGTCCAGGGGCGGAGCCAAACATTCACACGACAGAATTTGTTCTGGCCCCTTTCTTCCCCATTCTTCTCGAGCTCACAATCATCCTTAATACTCAACGCGAGACAATTAGTGACACCCACTTCGATCTTCATTCTGTAATGTATGCCGGCGACCACCTGTTTTTCTAGTGAAAATATTCTCACAATTTTCTGTTTACGAGGATGTGGATATTTGGCTTCTATATATTTTACAGCTGCCTTTGCTAACTCCATTGCGTTTTCGGCACTCTCAAACTCTATATGCGCTTCCAATGGAGTTTCATCATCTTCGCAACTCACATCAATATGGCGCCCATTGTTGATCCAGAGCCGCTCAAAAACATGAGATATGCAGTGTCTCCTAGGAAGATGTTCTAGAAACTCACACTTAGTTATATTGTCTACCCATTCATATTTTAAACAAGACGTGTAGGCCACGTCAAAATCTATTGTAGTAACTCGTCCGGACGTTAATTTAGTGGAGTAGCTATTTATCTCTAAAAGTCTTTGCTTATATCTGTGTGTAGACGACATTTCTAATTTTTCTAAAGATTCTTGGACCATATCTTTTATCGTAACATAATCTGGATCTAAGTCGGTAGAATTGGACGAGATTGATCGCTTCTTTCGCTTCATTTGAGGTGCACCACATTTTACTTTAACTTTTTCAATGTTTCTACTGTTAGGTACCGGCCACAAATAAGAAATGCACGATTTTGATGGTATCGTAGTATCAACATAGCACTCAAAACGCTTTTTATAATCGACATCTTTAGAGCAATTAGTATGAACGATTATGAAACTCATGGTAATTGGCATATTAGAGTCTAATGTGGGGATTATGTAGGGTTCCCCTTGTTCTAATAACTTATGCTTAATTCTTTTGGATCTTTCAAGTTCCTTTATAGATGCTTTAATCAGCTCAGATTTCGACAAACCCGTTATTTTCTCGAAATCAATACCATCGTCACACACTACAGAAATTTCGTCGACAATGAGTTGATCATCCATCGAAGGCCATAATCTAACGAGACATAATCTGTGGTTTAGGCCACTGAGTTCATCGCAGTCGTGTAAATCCGATTCGTCTTTATGCTTTATGCAGTATGTAAAAGCTGTTTCGATGTACATTCTCACCATATATGCACCCATATTGTTGCTGGTTTGGAATGCATGTATGGAAATCAATTTTTGTAAATTATTTGTATCAGATTTGTCGTTCAAATTTTGTAGAGCACGATCAGCATAATAATATTTTATATCCTCATCTATATATTCATCATCAAACCCTAATTGTCTTTTATTTCGTTGTAAGACTCTTCCTAAGTAAGAGTTACTTTTATTTCCATGTTTTACATCTGGACTGTCATCTTCAATACTGTATTCATCTTCATCTTTATCGCAGAATACTTTAATTTCTTTACGGCTTAACCATGGTTGGCTCCAGATTTCAGCATGACAGTAAAGTATTACTTGATCATTTATAATACAATTTGTAGATTTTTTGGATTCAACAGCACAAGAAGTAGGCGATGCTATAAAATCTATCCTATATATTATACCTGACACCATCTGCGACGTAACACGTTTTACTTCTACAACTTCATGACGTACTTTACATTTTTGCAAGCGTTGATATTGGTGTAAAGACTCTTGGGCAAATGTTTTAAATTTTTTATTGTTAGGATCTTCAATTTGAATACCACCAAACATTTTTCTTTTTGGGTATTGCATTCTTTGCCCACCCGTTGATGTATGACGCTTAAGCTGTTTATTTCCTACTATTTCATGGTTATTTGAATCATGATATTCAGTATCCATTTTCAAATGATCACCAACAATGTGTCGAACTTTTCTGCTTGCCGGTTCATTTATTTGGCACTCGATCTTTATATCCTTTTTATTTAACCACTTTCGTTCCCATACATTAGCGTTACAGCTAAATTTAACAGCTGGATTCTTTATTTTACACACGGAAGAAGTTGGATTTCCTTGGCTGTCTAACTGGCAATTAGTTGGAGATATATCAAACCATATTTTTGTAAGAGACCCTGCGACCACTTGGTAGGTTGCATTGTTGACATTCAGAACGTCGTAATGTTGCATACTTCCAGATGTCAGCATAAACTGGGCTAGGGATTCTTTCGCTAAATCAGTATAGATAGGATCCTTAGAATCTACCTCAGATTCCCCACCGGGAATTCCACGTTTGTATATATTATTATTTTCTTCGATTCCCACATCATGATTATTCAGATATAGATTTTGAGGATCCATCTCAATCGGATTATCCATAATGTGTCTGACTTTTCTGCTTGCCGGTTCATCTATTTGGCACTCGATTTTTATTTCCTTTTCATTTAACCACTTACGTTCCCTTACATTAGCATTACAACTAAATTTAACAGCTGGATTCTTTATTTTACACTCGGAAGATGTTGGATTTCTTTGGCTGTCTAACTGGCAATTAGTTGGAGATATATCAAACCATATTATTGTAAGAGACCCTGCGACCACTTGTTTGGTTGCATTGTTGACATTCAGAACGTCGTAGTGTTGAGAACCACCAGATGACTGCAAAAACTGTGCTAGCGATTCTTTAGCCAATGTTTTAAACTTTGGATCTTTAGGATCCTTTGAAATACTTGCCCCAACGAGGTCACTCGATGATCTCTTTGTCCTCGATGCGGCTATTTCATTATCAACATAATAATTTTCGCATGTAACATTTACCTGTCTGCCATCTTCTAACCATGGTCTCTCCCATACTTGTGCCTGACATTTTCGTAATGGTTCAGTTTTTATCAAGGCACAAGTTTTTATATCTACTTGAAAATCATTAGAGCATGTTGTGTAGCCAACAAGAAAGTTTACGTGAGTTAGAAGACCTGCAATAATTTGCGTTTTAACAGATTGTATTTCTAACAGTTTTTGTTTACTATTTTTATTGGAATTAAATTCCAAATATTGCAAAGCTTCTTGGACCATTTCAAGAATTTTGGGGTCCTCAATATTTTTATCATAAATTTTATGATGCAGTAAATCTGAAAAGGATTCATCAATTGATCTTTCAGAGCATGAATGAGTTATTTTCTTCTCATTAAGCCAATGTCTTTCATGAATTTCTACCTCACATATGTTTGATCCCAAATCTTCTAATATTGTGCAATTTTCTCTCTTTAATAAAGGAACTTGTTTTTTACAATCTGTGTATGCAAGAATTAATGTAATTCTTGTCAGAGTACCTGAAACTTTCTGAGTATTCGCAGACACTATCTTTTGAATTGTCATTGCATTTAAACGAGATGATGCCAATTCAATTTCATTTAGAGCTTGAAAGGATAACTTTTGAAGTAGTGGATCGTCTAATGGCACATTATTTAATCTACCTATGCCATATTTATTTACAGATTCATTATGACAAAAAGCACTTAATACTTGCGGACTTTTATTATCCGAAGTATCAATAATCCCATTGCATATCTTATTAATGGTATCATCTTTTTTACATTCCGCTTTATCGCAAGGAATTGTGACACGAGCTTGTATATAGAAAAAAAATTGATAGTTCTCTTTTTCTTCTTCTGCAGTTATTACATCCTGAAGCACACGATTTTTAATTTCCATGTCCATTTCATTTAGATGATCGATCATAACCTGAGCTAGAGAATAAATATATTCTGCATTTTTAATAGATTTTTTGATCTTGTAGTATTTTTCTGCAATTGACATAATTTGTAAATCATGATCATAACTTCTTTTTATTCTCTGTACATCGTCTGTTCTCTTTGAATCAAAACCAGCAGAATTAAAGAAATTAATTAAGTCCTCTATAGCTTTTCTCTTTCCCTCATTTAAGGTTGTATGTGTTTCAACATCTGCTTGATTTATCGGACCCGAATTGTCACTGTAGTGTTTCGCGGTCTCAATGTTTGATACAGATTGTGCCTTAAATTTAGATATACCAGAAGTAGTCGTCTCTACGTTGATAGGAGTGCCCATTTCAAAAAACTGATCATGTGGAATTATTTGTGTTTCTAAATTTTTTATTTCTACATCAGTTAAGGTTTTTTTCAGATGCTGTCCTTGAACCTCCGTATGGTGTATAGCTTTAAGAATTTCATCCGCTGATCCAGTGTTTGCAATATTATCATAGTCAGGAGTAGGTTTGGGGTACTCATTTTGATTATCTTTAATATCGCCAGAAGGATTTATAACAATATCGTTGTTTTCTTTATTGCCATCCCCGTATTCTATTACCTCCCCATTGTCTCCATACAACCATTCACTAGTACAGTTATTTGATACAATTGCTCGGTATTTTGAACCATCAGATAATTTTGCCCATGGCTTTTCAAGAACTGACACCTTACAAGGCAATTTCATTATGCATGCTTCTGTTTCTTCTAAAGTACAATTGTTATAGTTTACAATAAGGGTCAAAACGAATCGAACACCATTAACAACCTAAAAATAAAAAAATACTTTTTTTAATGGTGTGTGTATAATGGTTAGATATTTTTTAAAATAAATGTACAATTATGACTATGTTTCTTAGTGATCATGGTTCAATTAGAAGTAAAAGTAGATTTAAAACAAACACAACTTAGCAAGCACAGTAGCAAGCACAGTAGCAAACACTGAACTCCAGACTAATCTATCTCAAAATATAATTTTAATTAATTGTTTTATGTCTTCAATCAACAATACCGAAATTTTATGTACTTCAAAGTTTGTATTATTAACTACACAAAGTTTGATATTCATATGTAATTTCGTTTTTAACACATCAGAAACAAATTTGTTGGGATCTATGCAAACCGATACAAAAACAGAATACCTGAAATACTTATTTGTTGTCCGTAAAAATATGTTCATTCACAATATATGGCCTTTTAAAAGCAGAACACAGACAAAAGAACAAACATACATAACAATATTTGTTTCAATACACAATTTGCTACAATAGAACATTTAATACACTTTTTAGACTACGATTAACAAAATGTCTACCTACTACAGCAATAGCTATTAGCAATGTTGAACTACATATATATTTTTTTATTTTATTTTGAAAAATGTTTATATTCTTCCCTGAACCTGCCTCTCCACATCTACAATGGAATCAAGACTGTGCCTCACATTGTGATCATGCTTATCAAGGTGCTTTATAGCTAACTCAGCCAGATCAGTCACACCGGCTGCATGGATATTCACATGCTGTGAACATCCTATGCATGACACACCAGGATGCTGTCGAGGAATAGCAATAAACTGTTCACCTGAGGTAACCTACAAATATAATAATATCATTAATATAGATTCCATAAAGGCATAGTGAACTGGAAGGCATCAGAGAGATTTGCTTAAAATTAAAATCATTGTTAAGTAATTATGTTGTTCTTTCAGAGAGACTATTAAGTGTATGTGGTATCTAGTTTTTAAAAGGTACTTTATACAAATCTGTGATATGATCGAAGAAGACAATATAAATTGATAGAGCGACAAAATGTCTATCCTACCTTACCCATTTATCAATGTATGTATAAAAGCTACTAACCGCAGCTGTAGTTTGAATTTCATTATCCAGCTGTATGGGTTGATAATCAAACATCGGTTCTGTAACGGTGCTTTGCTTATCTATGAAGGCCTCTTCCGCATTAGGAGAAACTTCTCCAAGCTTTGTCTCCAAATCAGCATCATGACAGTGATGCTTGTTATTTTGAATGGAAACCCCACTCTCCCCAAGGTCCAAAATGGTGGCTGAGCATTTGAAAAGCTTGTGCTTTTCCAAATTATGGAGATCACTGGCTTTCAAACTGGCTTCAATCCTGTATACATTTTCATCCTAAAAATATATAAGCACATTATGAAAAGCTTAAATCAGCTTATTTACAATTGATGCAAAAATGAACTGTAAACCTCTAGATATATAAATCTTAGCAATAACGTGTAGTTTTGGTATATTTTTCATAGTGAAATTGTGAAAATAACTACCCATATCTTTGGATACATCTATTTCTAATTAATGTTAAACATCCAACCATATATCTATCGTTCATGCATCGTACAGCACCAGAATTATTATTAATTCATAAAGTCAACAAAACAGGCCTTCAATAAAAAAAATACAGTTTAATAACTCGTCAGATAGTGACTGGAGATAATGCCATAGGTCTTACAACTTCTGATAACCTTTAATAATACTCATGTAAAAATTTGATATGTTCCTTCTCAATGTAAGTGCCCTTTTGTTATTAAAAATAACATATAATTAACATATTAATTGCTTGATAGTTCCTGAAGTTGATTTGATATTTGGGAAAACAGATTGAATCGTTGAGCATGCCATAGTGACACATAGTTTATTTTTGTATTTGTATTCTTTTACTGGTTGTGTCCACAAAATGTCCACACAGCAATTGATTAGTCTTCTATAAACTCCATCATCAATTGATTACATTATTTTTCAAAAATAGATTGATCATCATTTTATTGACCACTGAATAAAACGGGAAAAGCTACCATACCAATTAATAACATCAATACTGTACATTGCTCAATTATTTTTGACTATCTTTATAAAGATGATGTGATGATACATGCTAAATAATTATATTAAAATGATTGGAATCGTTTTTTGTTGTTCCCAGATACAATTTGTAATCAGAATAAGAATGCATGAAGACATACCTAGTTCAATATGCATTATGTATAGGCAAGTATTTTTGATTTGATTGATTTTATTTGAAGTATTTTTAATGAGTTAAATATATTATGTTCATAAATATGATTTGAAATAATTAAAAAAAATTATCCATTCACTTTACTTAATGTGAAAATAATAAGTTAAACCAATTTCGTCATATTTAAAAAGTGGGGACATACTCATAATTAGATTATAATTATTGTCTAAACACTAACCAAAAACTAAACAAAAATAATTTTGTAAATAAGTGCAACAATCGAATACAAATTGACTACTTACTAATTTCTGCACATCATTAATTACACCCTCTTCATATGTGTACGCCTGTTCAGGCAAATTATTCAAATACTCGAGAAATCCATTTATAAGTTTCTCCTTTCTCTCTACACTAGGTTCACAAAAACACCCGTTTAATAATATAAACTGCACAAAACCGAACGCGCAATACCAACGCATGAT
>DWNY01001949.1:0-11726 GCA_018250635.1 Telegonus apastus
GTTCGCGCTTTTATGAACTTGACTTCCGTTATGTATTACAAATTTCAAGTAAAAGTAAATACGTACGTGGGCTGTAAATAATAAAAAGGGACTTCAAATGAATAATTTGAAATAATTACAGAATCAATAATATAAAAAATGTGTACGTAACTTAAATTAGGTGTTATTTTTTATGATGCGTATAAGTAGTCAAATTAGAAATATCGATTATTAAACTATAACGATACGAAGCAAAATTAACATGGATAATTGAGATTTTATGTTATAATTACCTAATTCCTATACTTCCTATTTATCGATTAGCATGATTATTATGAATTATTTACGTAGGTACTTCATGAAACTTTTAAAATTATAAGCATAATTACCACGATTACGCCAATAGACTTTTTATATTCAGAACTTTCTGAATGAATTCATGAATTTTCTGTTAGTTTGAATTTACATAATAATCCCAAATAGTTTGAACAACTGATGATGAAACTAAAAGATAATTATCAAATCGAGGTAGGTATCAATTAGCTAATTAAGTATTTACGCTTAGAACACAACTGATATAATTATAGGAACATAAGTTGAGTGTTTTCTTTGTAATGTAAGTTTACTGTTCTTTAATTTCATAAACTTCAGTGTGCTCGATTTACCTTGGTAATATAATTACACTTTTATTTACTTTTAAATAAACTTTTTAGAACATATTTACTTAATTCTCGATTCTTCGATTTTATTTACTTACAATTTATTAAATTTTCCTAAGGTATTTCTATCAAAATGATAGAGTTATAATCCTGCGTAATTACAGGATAACAAACACTATAGTTGGTATAATACAAACCAGTGTTTATTTCATAATAACTAGTGCAATAATAAAACTAGAAAAAGTTTTTTCTTGCTCATACCTATTATTAATTTTGATTCATATAATGGAATCAACACAACAAGGTATGAAGTTATTAGAATTACTAAATTAGGTCACATATAACGTAAAGTAAAACATTCAGAGCAATTAATAAAAATATACACTTATATATTTAATTCTCTGACATTAAATGTTTTATTAACTTTATTTTTACACGCTACCTATGCTAACCAGCGCGATACGTTGCGCATCTCTACACAAAACCGGTCGCCTAACGAAAATTTAAAAATTCGTTATATTTTTTATGGCTTCTTGATTGAGCGAGGGGAGGAATTTGGAGAACGACGGCGTCCGCTAGGGGTTGCTTGGTTTGCCGCCGCTTCGCGCCTGCGCACGTAGTTCGCGCCACTGCTACGTTGCTTGCAAGCCAGATGTTCTGAAAAGCTTCCTGCCTGTCGTCGTTTCAATGCTCTGCATTTTTATCAATTAAATATAAAATGTGGACTAGGGCTATCATTTTGTTTTTTGTTATTAGTGAAGTATTTAGTGACTAATTTAAATATGTGTTCTGTAAACTGTGGCGTTTAATAGAAAATAATCGGGCGTCTCGATGTCCACGAGTTCACTCGAGACCAACAAAGCGGCGGACATTTTATTTTGAGTACTCGATAATGTAGCGTTTGCGTCGAAAACATTAAATGTCGTTTTATGGTTCTGAATTCGGATATCGTTCGCTTACACCTTTCGTAAGTATAGCAATTAATTATTGGGTTATTTGTGTGAAATTCTCGAATGTTTGCACCGTACTTTTAAAAGCGGTTATGTCTACGAAATACCGCTAGGTCGTCGATATTTTGGGGAAAATGTCGTGAAAAAAGTGACGTAAGCTAACCTGGACATCTCAGGTATCGCCGGGGACCTTTCGCATTACATAAAGCATGTTATATTTTGTATCGACCCACTCCGCTTCGGAGGCTTCTCACTTGTGATTTCCGCGCGCGCGGCGCCCCTAACCTCTTCACTAATTGAATTGTGATGATTACGTTTTCTCGTAATGAAAAATTTATGTCATAGTCATTCGGTATGTTAATGAAATTTTAATTTCGAACAGCGATGCCGAGGGGGGTGAAGCGAGGGCCGGCGGAGGGCGAAGCTGAGGTGGTGGTACGGGTCGGGGCGTCTCCGTCGCACACCACGCTCTTGGACGACAGCCCCAGCCAGCCCATCAGCTACCACTTGCTCGACCACGGCTATGGCGCCACGCCGCAGCACCAAATCCGCCGCGAGGCGCCCTCCGCACCGCCCAAGACTTCTGAAGTAAGTTTATTCTGTCAGGTTGTTGATGCAATCACTTTTATTCTTCTAATTCAAGGGTCAGTCACTTATATGCTCCTACTTACGTTTAGGGACAGTACTTTTAAAATGTCAGGGCATTAATATAGGTTGTAAGTAAGACATTATACAAATCAGCTGTTTTAGGTAAGGTTAAACTTTTATGATTTCTAGGGCTACATTAATATTATCCGTTATATAAATAAACTAGTAACATTCCCAACAATTGACTGTTATAAAATGAAGTTATATTTGCTACATTTAAGAAAATTACCAGAGTTCATTGAACTTAAGTTAATCACCCAAAAAGATCTTAATAGGTGCCTAAAAATTGACAGATGTTTTATCCGTTTAGGGGCATTTATTATATATTTATAATGCCATTGTAATTGTAATACTAGGAAATTATACTTACAAGCAAAACAAAAATTAGAAATAGAAAGCATAAAAGCAATAAAAATGTTGCATTTGACTTGTCAAAATCTTTTAATGTTACAGCGTTGATTGGGATCACTAACTTCAACCTTTAACAATATTTTACAACTTACAACATGCAATCTTACCGGTATAATAAGCTCAGAGTTACATTATGAATATAACTTGATTATAATTATACAAATAACTTAAGAGAATTAAGCTGCATTTGAGAATTTTTAAATGGGTGTTTTCCCGAACATGTCATGTACTTAGTTCATTTGAACAATTCAACTATAATGCAGACAGTTAGTACATAGGAACCTTGCTGATACAGTTATCCTATTTTCTTATCTTTGTGTAGAATGTAGGTGATTTTTATATGGCACAGATAGGTATTGTATAGCTTCAGGTTTACATAAATAGCCTATCACAGCCGTGTTCTGATGTAGTTTTTCCTGTAACATTTATCATGTTTTTGTTTTAACTGTATTTCCAAGCTATTTTCAAATGACCTATGTAAAACAATAGAGTCAGAAGACAATACAACATCAAGTACATTTCTGGCAATTTCGTAATGATATTGACAGTATATTCATTCATCGTCTGTTTAGTTTTCGGGGACTTCTTGAACTATCCTGTTCCAACTATCCATCCATAGGCAATAGTGATACCCCTATGGATGGATATTTGTAACAGAATAGTTACATTGATATTGTCCAGCAGTATTAGTGCCAACATCAATAATTTATGTTGAAATTTTCACAAGACCTACAATCAAATCCTTGGTTGATTGATAGATAGACTCTTCTTAATTTTTGTTAACAATAATTATTGTTACTTCTTTTTGGTTTGACCTGTATTATAAATAGGTATATTTGATATTTCTTTATTGGTCATTTTACATGTTTTATAATTTTCAATACTTATTGGCATTTCTTAGATTCCTCATATCTGCCTTGTTTGTAGGTCTCATCCTTTAGGTGGTTTGTAAATACAGTCTTTACAAGATCCTATAGTTTTTTTAGTTTGCAGTTTTTACCATATTTTCTTTTTATTGGTTCTAAAATAATGCCCTATTTACTTATTGGGTATCTTCTAATGCTCTATTTTATTTTATTCTTACAGTGTCATTTTGTTGATAGTAACATTTTGATGATAATTGTTGGTGATATTATAGGTACTTCATAATACTTACATGAGAATAGATTATTAACACAACAAACCAGCTTGGTATTTTGTGTGTTATAATCCATTGAACAATTTACATCTCAGGCAACATATTATTTTATTTTCATTACGTTTGAATGCATTTCTTTCATGCCCCATTCAGTGGGGCAATGTGGGATTGTTTTAAAACAATTGATGGAGCATAGCAACCACGTAACTACAATGGGCAGATTATAACCCTCTGTAGCGTGGACGCGGAGAAAAGCGTTGCTTATGCGAGATCGATCGGCGTGTGTGATGCCGGTCCGCTTTGCGTGAATTTGTTTTCCGTTACGCGCAAACCCGTAACTTAAATTCGACGCCGCCCTACCTTGGATCGCGAAAGTTTTGCTTTGCTCTCTCGTGTAGAGGAGTACCTTTGCTCGGCTCTCGGCTGAATTGCTCTGAAGTTTAACCGGAACCTAGACAGCTATGTTCTTCCGCCGATGGATTCCAAGAGTTCGATTATCAGTCGTTTCGTTCCGGTCGACCCCGTGATTACGGGAAACAAAATTAGCATAATAAACTTGCACATAATTCATTCGGTGTTTGTATTTATCTGTAAAAGATTATTTTATTGCGTCATTTATTACGGGAAATATTCGCGTGGTTAAACTAGCTTATAATTCGTTTACTTTTGAAATTATATTGTACAATACTGTTTAATTTTCTCGTTTGTGACAAAGAAAGTTATTCGTTCCGAAATTGATGCCAAAAAGAGATACACCCTACGAGCTATAGCTACGAGGATATCAAATAAGGGGTGCCCGCCATTTTAGATGCTGTCAACTTTTCGGTTGTACGTAGGCTCGTGAGCGACGCTTCAACCCTAAGCATTTGATCCAACTGAATTTAAATCCCTGATTAATATTCAGAATACGTCGTCCTTTTGTTACGTAGTTTTAGAAAGGAAAATAATAGTTAATATTCTATTATATGCGACGGAATTAGAGTCATGTACAAGATGATCGAGTTAATTAATGAATAGCTTCCTGTGGTAGGTAATTTTTCTTATCAGCGCAGTATGCCTACTGATGAATGAAGGAATCGTATATAGCGGATGATATTCAAGAACCCCATTGTTATGAAACAAGTGAAACTGCCAAGTGGACAGTGTCACGAATAATTAGTAGAGTGAGATCGTTTCAAGCGTACCTCTTGACGTACATCGATAGGTGGCAATTTGCCGAGACAGTCTCAGGATGAGTGAGAACTGTATTATTGCGCGAAACAGCTGGAGGGCTAACCTTAAACTTGTATTTTTGTGTGTTATTTAAAATAGCTGGCAACAAGTGTAGATAGAGTTTACACATGTTAACGGTTAGTCGTGTCGCGAGTGGCGATCACCCGCGCGGCGTGCCGGCACGCCATGTGGCCGCACCACCATGGGGTCACGTGGCCAGGTACAGACATCCTGCGCGCGGCTACGTTGCGCAATTCAACTGTCATTGCCCTTATCGTATCGTTTTAACGGCGCAACGATTACCCCCTCGACGAACTTTGATACGGACTCGTAGCTTAGCCCTTTTCATAAAAACAACCGAATAAGCGTAACACGACTCGAACGAAACGAGATTGAATCGGATTTGCTCTCATCGACTATGCCCGTTTATGCAATACCGACGATTTGCATTCATCAATTATTATTACTACTAGGATCACAGAGGACGGGATAAATTGATTATGATAATGGCGCTGGCGTATTTGTATTAGAACAGGGGTGTCGAATTATGTTTTATCTTAGATGTCGGCGTTAGTGGCACATCTGCTCTGATTTACTCGATCCCATCGCTGCACCGTTCACAATAACGAACCGTAGTTCGGGTAAATTGACAATAGCTCTGTCAGTACCCTGTTAATAATAATAAAAAGTTTGAGATAAGAAATTGGCATTCTTTTGCTAGTGGTCCCTTCCGAGAGTCAGCCGCCTTTTGTGTTGATTCTAATTTATGGCGTGGATTGTGTTGGGTGGTACCCTCCCCCCACACTTCCTTGAAGGGGCTTTGGCCCCGCGCTGTTTCAACTCGAATTAGTTGCATCGGTCCTTTGAAAAATGCCTCGTGCATCGTCTATCCTCCGCATTTCTGTCTAGTTCGATCCCGTGCAAAACTGATACGTATTTGTGTTCCCTGTATTAATTCCGTGTCGGTGAAATGTGGTTATAATAGATATTGTA
This sequence comes from Telegonus apastus, assembly GCA_018250635.1. NCBI lineage: Eukaryota > Metazoa > Arthropoda > Insecta > Lepidoptera > Hesperiidae > Telegonus > Telegonus apastus. Next base: position 5,991 of record DWNY01001949.1, read on the forward strand.
CATTTAATTTGATTATTAATCGATACTCTGGAAATATGTGCTCCTTATATGTGGTCAGTGGGACGCAGTGACTGTTGAAATGGTTCTCGACAAGTGTCTATCGAGTACACTCCACATTAAAAATGACGTACACCGTTTTGAGAGTGAGTCGTGATATTTATCACGGATCTCTGTGGCAAACAAAACATTTTTTGCAACAATTCGTTTAGATTAAACGGTTTAACACGCTCAGTACCAGGTGATTAGGTGTCGATATTGTAAATTGCAGTGTAACTGATTAATTAAGTAATGAACTTGTTTAGATGTGGTTAATTTTTTGTCATATTTCTCAATTAACATTCTGTAACGTACCTATCTATCTACGCGATTCTTTTTTAATGTTAATATAAATTTATGTTAAAGTAAATTGTTCAGTCCATTGGGTCTAGGTTAGGCTGTAAATAAAGAACAAGAGAAGCACCAGTGTCATTGTTAAACCTACTCCCGTCCAAATCTACTGACTAGCACCGAAAGTTTAAGTTACTTATTGCTCAAAAGAATATGATAGATTGTCGTTAGGTACTATGTCATACTTAGCCCGACTACGGCGGCATTAGCCACATAGGACTGCTTTATACGCGTAGTTAAATTAGCATCTTTTAGGGTATTCATACGCAGACATATTTACTACAGGTGTTTCAATAAAAATGCATCTCTGGCAGCCTTCAATTAGGAAATGCCCTCCTGTCCTATTATAGGTTGGTTACGGATGTCGATCAGTATCCAATTGCCATGAAGTGCAATACATGCGTTTGGTGCTTCGGTTACATTGTTGCATCTCATAATATGTTCTACTGCTAGGCGCGGGTCTTTCTCCACGTAGCGAGGCTTGGAGAATATTCCACTATGCGACTAAAGATCAGTGGAAGAAGGTACGGGTTAGTGGCCAACCCGTTTCCGATGTTTTCACATTGTCCTTAAAGTTTTCGCAATAGATTAACGACTGCTATCCAACGATAACGACCGGGACAGATACTTACCCGACTCCCGACCACGCCCTACGCTCCTTTGTACATCTGTTACGATCTTTACAAGTTGTAGGGCTATGCGCGTCTTGCTTCTGACGTAATACATAAAGCGCCTTTCCTGTCGCGCGTGTATTCGCCCGCATGCGTGATTCTTGTATTCGTTTCATACACGCAGGCATGACGAAAATGGATTGCAGCGAGTTCATTTATGTATGTGTGTGTGTGGGGTATTCGTGCGGGCGTATCATGCGCGACAGAAAAAAATCCCATATGAAGATGCTAATGCGTGTGCTCTGTACAGGCGGTGAAAAGAAGACTGAATCTGAGCGAGAGCAGTTCAGGCAGTCAGGGCCACGTGGTGCCTATGAAGGCTGACTTTAAGACGCCCAAACAGAAACGCGTCAAGGTCCTCACGCCCTACAGTCGACCGTCCAGTTCTATGAAAAAATACACCGAACGCTCCAGGTACAATAATTTTCATCAAGGTAATAATACCTCCTTGTTAAGCTTATTGTTTTATGTTAAACTCAATTCAGAATAGTCTTGTAACGCTTAAGATTGCTCGGACGTTACATTTTTACGTTACGTTACGTACCACGAAATCGAAATGATATGATTAAGTGATTTATAAGCGCCGAACAACTTCGAAGTCGGATGTAGCACGCCTCTTTCAAGTTTCAACTTCCTAATTTCGCCGTGCTTCCCTCCCGTAATTGCGTTAACGGAAAGACGTCGAGTCCCACGCTTAGTTAAGCTTTTTGATCCCGTTTTACTTTGTTCCAGGTTTGACACGTCATTAGGTCTGCTAACCAAAAAGTTTGTCGCACTACTAAAGTCCTCGCCCAACGGCGTACTAGACTTGAACATTGCGGCGGAACACCTCTCTGTCCAAAAACGTCGGATATACGACATCACGAACGTATTAGAGGGTATAGGAATATTAGAAAAGAGATCTAAAAATAATATACAATGGAAGTGTGGTGAGTTGGTTTTTTATTAAAGCGATTAATGTAATTTCGAGTTATTTATTTTTCATTTATAAATTGGCATATCGTTTAGTCAGTCATCATCATAATCATTGACATGCAATCATATTTCATTGGAATAAACGTCGTAAGGTGCCTATAGTAGTGGCAATTAAAGAACGGCGTCATCGGATTCTACGTCATTTGTGTGTAGGAATTAGTTCGAATGCCAGATTGTTCCACCATCGATTATAATATTATTATGTAGATAATGGCCATGATCTTTGATAATATTTGTTGGGGATTTTTAATAAGTACGCATTCGTCGACTCGGTAGAAATTTATTTTATTTATCTGGTAATGGCCTCGATACGGCTCTAGGCACTGTCCTAATTAATTTGACGGTTTTTTGGTAGATGTTACGAAATGTCGGAGAAATATGTTCGTTCTAAAGTAAATTTGGAGACATATTTTTAATAGACTCTTGCTTGAACTCTTGTTACTTTCATATTGATTATTTATCTATGTATTTGATGACGAATTTCGATCATGACATGATTTTCAAAGCACACTTTTTACTGAAACGTTTAAAAAATTACAAAATGTATTTCTGAGTAGCTGACGTTTACACTTGCAACAGGACGCCAATGAAATTAATTTCCATATAAAGTTTAACTATTTGATTTAAGTATTTTCTGAAAGGCCCACTGAAAATTACTTACGGAGCTAATCCTTTTTGTGTTGATATCTTTTGTTTATAAAACATACGTTTTTTTAAACCTAAGGTATTTTTACTAAAGCCATACGAATAATCACTGCAAATATATACGATATTAGCCCACAGCATAAGTATATTTCATTGAATTATCAAATAGGCATTGACGCCATTTCAGGCAGTTAAATTTTTATCTAGTTAATGCTATCCCTACCATATTTACGACGTCTTGCGAATTCCTGTCAAGTAGAAATAGTATATTTTTTGCAGGGAAGTATACACGTCCATGGCTTTCAGGTACTGTATTATAATATATAGATTGACGGACAAAATGACAGTGCTCTATTGTTACGACGTCAAAATGTCTGTTAGCAATATAGCATTTTTTTAAATTTTAGGTAACAGTATACAGTTAGCGCCGTTCTACTTCGCTGTAGCTAATTAAAATTTGGCATGAACTCTCATCATTGCTCCACTGCTGTGAAAGAATAAAGACTAGATAATTATTTTAAAAACAAAAAAAACCCGACTGCTTGAAAAGAAGTGACTTTGATACCCACTCTCATTTGATACACATATTGTTATGATACAAAAATATTTCGTTCCATCTCCCCTATTTTCACCGCTCGCAAGCACCATATTTTAAAATTGTATAGTCTATGCCACTGTGAGAACTAAGAGAATTGTAACGACACCTCATATGTTAAGTCCGTTAAGCCGTTTGGGCTGTGGGGCGTGCCAAAGATATGGTCATACATACACGCATACATACGCTCGAAAAACAATACCCTCCTTCTGACGCAGTCGGGTAAGAATTGAAAAGGGATTTAAACTTAATCCACAATGATAACTGGCCAAGGGCTTGGTCATGATATATCCTCCTAATATCTTCCCATCTTCCCTTTGAGGTACACTGGACAGGCACTTTACAGCGGCATCGGCGCACTCACTGTGCTGACTGGATGTTGATTATTAGTAACAAGATAACTTCGCAGAAGACACTGCTAGGAATTTCTTGGTTTTAATATTTTAGCCTCTTTCACGATATCCACGTGAAGTTGTGCCATCCTAGGTTTTCATACTGTTCTACTTATTCATAATAATTTAAAATATCTATTTTCAACATTAAAAGACGTACAACCTAAGAAATAAATTATACAAATGAAATCCTAAATCAAAGTAATTTAGTGTTAATAGGCGTTGCTAACGTGGTTTAATACAAACTTTATGATCTAGTGTAATAAAATAGCAATCGATTGTGCAGCGCAGTGCAGCGCGACTGATGCGTCGCGTGTTCACTGAGCGCTTGCAAGCAGTCAGTCGAGCCTACTGTACATACCCACCATACCATACCATATTTATTACTGGATTTTTTACATTCAGATTGTCCCCAGTGATAGTTATTTTCATTATTGAGCCAAAGATAGCAATGCACGGGAAAAAATGTGAATTCCGTCATAATTTATGTTTAACTTGTTTAAAAAATAGCTGATGATATTCGTCCGTATCATCACTATCATTAACCTATCATGTCATTCCTAGGCTCCAGGTTCTTCGAAAGTATAGGAATTGTAGATTTTTTTCAATAATCTTTTCGTTGGTCCACTTTTGAAAATAGGTCTTCCCTTCCCTAACGTCGAAATTTTTTTTTTCTGATTTTTTGATACTGTAATAACGCATAAACTCCTGAAATATTTTTTTTGGTGTTGAAGTGACGTCACAGGACATTAAAGTGGTGTTATTTTGTATATCTCAAGAACAGAATAAAATAGTAAATCTTAAAATGAAATTACTAAATTAATATTGAATTTGAAGGAATTGAAATCTTTTCCTTTTCGCATATTTAATCGAAAAAAAAACTTATACATTCGTTAACATGGTGTAGTTCGCTGTTACGTTATAGAATGACGAATTAAATATTATATCATCAGCGTGATAAGCAGTGACGTGTGTTATTAGCGTCAGGCGTTACTTTGCAGAAATCAATTCTATTAAGGTACGATGAAACTAATTCGCAACAAGTCGATACCAACATGTTTGATGGAATATACCTTACAAACTGCACGAAATAAATATAATAATGTTTCGTTTCTAAGCGAAAACCCACCCACCTTCGATGAATAGGATGTTAGTGTCCCGAAGAACGTTAAATGCACTGTATTTGCGACGATATAAATTTGATATGTTATATAAGGGTTACACATTCATCTGAAGGGCGCAGGCTCTAATATTGAGTATCTATAAGGGGCCTTGTGACTTCTCCCTTTGCCCGAGCTGGCTGCTCGGTCTTGATTCGGATTGATCCACCATTAACGCATTACCTACCTTCAATGCCGACACGATACTTTGATCGTACTGCACGTTCAATAATGAACTCGTTACGTTATGTTACCAATAGTGGCTACTACATCGGATTATTTACCGAGAACGTCTAAATCGCGGCGTGCGCGCCCTCTGAGAACCACGCTCTTGGCTATTGTAAACGAAAACTATGACTAGATTCGAACACTTCGAACTCCATTACCTACAATCACTAACCACTACGTAATCCTATTAATATACATGTTGGTAGCGGATTGTTTATTAAACAAAATCCACAGCAGTCAATTTGGGTACAAACGTGTCATACAAATTAAACTTAAGGTCAACTATTGATTTACATTTCATAGATTATTTATTATCACCAAGTAAGCATATCTTTACGTTTACAAGTATTCAATTTCCATTTACGTGGGTGCGTGCGTGTTTGTTTGTTGCGAAGTAGTTGCATCGCACTGTGTTGTGTCCCAGGCATTGTTGCTAACTCCAAGAATGCCAAGTCGCGCGACTCAATATCAAAAGTAGCTATACTGTATTTTTCATCAGACGAACATAGAATTTGAAAGCGAAAAAAAAAGTAGCTCACGCTAATTGAAGTCTGCTACTAAATATTTGCATTCCAAAAGTAGCTAGATCTTCTTTAGCGACGAATATTTTCTTTTGGTCGCCTCGACTTAATATGTAGCGACAAAACCGCTAAGTTATGAACACCGGTCGCAGGCGGCGGCGC
>DWNY01001950.1:0-11725 GCA_018250635.1 Telegonus apastus
GAACGCCTCAGCCGCGGTCAGCCATAGATGCGTTGGTATCCCTAAGGACTAAGTTGGAACGCCACAGAAAAATATGTACACATACCAGCAATCAATTGATGCTGTGTTCCGGCGGTGATACCGCCCGAGTCAAACCAATAAGGTTTTTCAGTTACCTTTAAACCTAATCAAGTGGACTGCAAGCTTACCTCAACACCTTAAGAACGCACGCATTCAGTGGAGCAGTGAATTAGAACTACGAACTCGTACTACGAATAGTACGTAGGTGCGGCTTACTATTTTCTCCGTTCCATTTCACTTCACAAAAAGGATAGAAACAAAGCAACTCCCGGCGCTTGGCAAGCCTAATTTCAGCTTTAGAAGAATGAGTTCGCGTTTCCACAATTTTCCCATTTAACTTTGAGTCCGCCTCTAACGGTAAATAGGTTCGTAACAGCCGTCAAAATCCCATTTGAACGCGTAAATAACCCAACGGACTCGTACACTAGTTACTCGGAACGACCTCGCTTTTCAGCTTGATGGTAAAATAATCTCTTGTTCTATAAAAAAGTGTTAAGCGCGAGCCGGGCGCTAGTTACTCGTATTCTGTATACGATTGTGATAAATACACTTTCTTGAATAAATCTTGGATTGTCGTCACCTGTTTTTGCCGAATAACATCAGTGTTTGCTCTGCTGTGTTCTGGTTCGAAGGAAACATGCTTATTCGAGACGTTCCAACATAATCCTCAGCTGTACTACTTGAGATGGGGCTGATAAGGCTGATAAGGCACATAAGGCCATTTAATGGCCAGTTAAATGGCCTTATGTGGTCACTTATCATCAGATGGAGTGCATGCTTGTTTGAAATTTGATTATATAAAAAAAATACCGAGTGGTCAGTCTTAGCCGCGTCGATGAACAAAATTTTAAATTTAGGTTGATAACCATACATATTTTCTAGTTATATTTTCCATAAATATTTATGAGTCTATTCCGATAAGAACCTCTTCACGTGATGCTTCTATTCAATTCGATTCGGTAATTTCTGAGATTATCTCCTAAAGGCAGAAAGGTAAATAAAAAATAACATTTTGATTATAACAAAAAACTATACATATATGAAGAAAAGGCCAGTTACTTAGAAGTTAAAAGTTACTTATTTATATGTACATAAGTATCTATGCCTTGATTCAGTGCAGAAAATCTATACCTTAAAGTGTAGGCGAGAAACAAAAGTCACCAATAACGGTTACAGTAATTATTGAATCGACTTAAATGTATGGGCAGGGCCGGCCTTAGCCAGCCACACCTTTGGCGCCCCGGGCGAGTCACACATTTGGCGCCCCACGCGAGTCATACATTAATGTCCTTTATCAGTCGTAATATGTATTATAAAGCGGTAGATATTCCTTTTTTTAGAAATGCATTGCCACCCGTGACGCCCCTGGGTTCAGACGCCCCGCACGACGGCCCGGGTAGCTCGCCCCTAAGGCCGGCACTGTCTATGTGTATAGATTCAATTATTTTTTCACGACGGTACCCAAAAAGCGCTCGTTTAAAAACCGCCGCTTGTAGAAGTGCGTCGCTACAGCGCGAGCGGCCTGAATTACGGCATTTAATTCAACTGGATGTTGACACAATTAATATTCGGCCGCGAGCTCTCCGGACAGTGTGTAATGTTCGTTACATTGTGAATTCGATTGCACCTTCGGAATTTAAAGAATTTTTATATTCTGTTTACTTTTTAAATCTACAAATGTTTGTTGTAGGTGTACGCAAAACAGTAAATCAGCAAAATAAATTTAGTCCTATTTAGTTATTTGTACTATTGAATCGTACCTAAAACCAAGCTAACACATTGCAAATTTAAAAAAAGAGCTTTTTCTTAGATAGAAAAGATTTTCTTACGTAGGATGGTGTTCTTATAATAATACCACCAGTGGTGTGGTAACGGAGACCTATACCGAGGCGTTCCAAATTCATCCTCAGGGGTACGTAGCAAAGAATTTGTGATCAAACTCAGGTAAATCTCTGATCTTACCTTAGAGTTAATTGTAGATGTCCAAAGGCGGCAGTGGCCACTTACCATCAGACTACATACTCGTTCGCTACAATATAAAAATTAAAAAAATCTAAGCATATCTACTTTAATTTTTACCAAGACCCTAATGATTTCAGTTTAGAGCCAACTGTCACATAACAACATTGTTATGATATTATCACCATCATTATGATTATATTATCACCATCATTATGATTATATTTTAACGTACTGATTATTATTATCATCACGACCTATCAAAGTAGGATTGGGGTACCCATTCCTTTTAAGATAAATTTGTTTGATAATTCGAATTACATAATATTATTATGTGATGTGATGTTAATCTTTATCGAGTTTAAGCATCATTACTTTATTTTGTAACTAGATGTCGACATAAGTTGCTTTATTTGGATTTGTCAATTTTTTTGAATTTTTTTTCTTGTACGTATATGTATTAAAGACATAGTATATTTTTTAAATTACTTGTTGGAGCATAATTCAATCCAATCTAATTCAATATATAACGTGTCTACGCTTTTAGCCCCATGTTACCCTACGTATTTGTCACCGTGGACTTACAGAAAGAGGAATACAACAACAACGAACAAACACCCAGACCCAGAAAAAAATGTGAATTCATCATTCAAGATGTCTGGCAGGAATCGAACCGAGAACGATCTGGTCGTCAATATTGAAATAATTTACAATGCCTTAAAAATGGATATAATTGAAGTTATATTATAACTTTTTATACACTCGTAATAGGTACATAATTTTCATACATTTAAATGGTGGTAGAACTTTGTGTGGTTCGACTCCGGCGGCACCACCGCTACACCTATTTCTGCCTTATAACAGCTGTGTTACGCTTGTTCTGGTTTGAAGTGTGTGGTAAGGGAGACATACTTATTCGAGACGTTCCAACTGATTCCTCAGGGGTAGAAACGCATCTGTGGCCGAACTCATTTAATACTGTTATCTTATCTGGGGTTGATTACAGATGTCCATGGGCAGTGATCACTTACCATCAGGTGGGCTGCATACTCGTTTGCTACTACATAACATAAAAAAACACTTATAACACTATATGACAAACACACACATGGACATATCTACAGACAAGTATCCGAACACCCTATGATACACTACTTACACATAAGTACATTCAATGTAATATTTGCCCCACGTCGATCAAATTGCATATAATTAAATACATCTACGATATTATCAACATGATACCGATTTCTTTTTATTTTTATTTTTATCTGTATCTGTATACATAATATGAATGTAACTAGCGCCCCTTGTCTGTGTTTAAAATAACTTGCCGCCAAAACAATGGGATTTCATTCATGAAAATGCAGATATATTCATAGTACAAATCTTAACTTAACATTTAGGCTTTATTTCACTCTATTAAAAGTTATTACAATTTTAAATGAGAAGTATTTTTCCTACATCGAATTACGTACGTAAGCAAATCGTTCTACCTTAGTAAATAAACTAGATGGCGTTATTGTAAAAACATCGCTGATTCGCGGGCGAACTTCTAAATACAAATGGCAGAACAACGTTCGCCTGGTCAGCTAGTTTTAGAATAAACGAGTGGACGGACGGACGGACATTGTACAAAAAACTTAGTAACCAAATTATCAGTATCTAATTTAATTTCGAGTATACTTTTGGTTCTTGAAAAAACGCACACGATTAATAAACATCCCCTTTTCTACGGGAATTGCGTTAAAATCCAGAGCACACATTTGTTCATTAATTTATTAGTCCTCTTATTTTTATTCGTTTCAAATGATCAAACATCTGAAACTCAATGAGGTACATCTGAAGTCCATTATCAGCTGTTACGTCAAACGATCGCGAGACAGCACGATCACATTACACTATTTACTGTCCACGATACGACAAGCGACACATTCGAAGCCACGACACAACGCTTCAAGCGGCATTCGCTTGGCGATTAATTTTTTAAAATTGATTTTTTTTTAATGTCACACGTGTTTCTACCATGTAAGTATTGACTCTGTGTTTTGTTTTGTTGAGACTCATTTTTGCGGTCGTATGGTGTTAGTTCTCAATGTTTATTATAGTCATTAGAAATTATTTCATTAGAACCAATCCACTCAGAAACGTTAGAACAACCGGTAATTGTATCTTAATCGATAATCTACATGAGGTCAAAATCCAAAGTCTATAATACAATTTCTAAAAAAGATGTTAGTATGTCGTTCTCACGACATGTCGTATGCCGGCGTCGTGTTGCTAAGTATAAACGGATCGGAATCAGTTTACTCCACACAATCGGTTCACGCATCGCGACGCGTTCTAATGAAGCACAGCCCTGACACCGCAAACGTATACCTCAGACCAAAAACTGAAGACTGTGTGAAACTTCACGTCTGTGAAGTGAGAGAGACTTCACGACTTCAAACATACTCGGATAGATGAGATATATAGATATATCTTTGTTTTCAAAAACTTGTGACATAACGTAGATAGTACATATTATACACTGACATACATAGATTCATACTAACACACAAATGAAGTAACTTTTACTATAATGCCCCAACATTTAGCCCCACAAGGAATAAAATTGTACCTATACAGTAAATTTAATAAAACAATTTATATGGGCATGCTTCAATATTTTGTCAAAAAGGCCATATCTTCCTTTTTTTAGTCTGAAACAACGCCTTACAATGTACAATATAAGAGATATTACGTTACATTGTTGATAGATAGTACCAAACATCTCTCATGTCAAACTTGCAAAGGTGAAATCATTGTACTTCGCGAAGGACTTACATTAAGGCTTCTGAATTACGCCTGTGACATTTTGAATTTCGGTACATACAAAAATGTTTGTATTTCTGCGGGTCCCAGATTCTTATCATTTGTTTTTATAGGTAGGTACACATAGGTACCTACTACCTAACACTGAAAAAATATTTCGGGGGGGTTACCTGTATAATTATGGGGGGCATTTCGCCGCAACGCTTTGATGTCCCCCTGCTGGGCACGGGTCTTTTCCCACAACAGGAGGAGGTTTGAAGCGTAGTCCACCACACTGCTTCAATGCGTGTTACTGAAGGGGGTACGGATAAGTGGCCAGCCCGTGTCGTCCCGTCAAAATCGGTCCAGCCGTTTAGAAGATTACTTCAGCCAAACAGACAGACAAAAAAATGTATTTTTGTTATAGGTACCGTGTATACTTTCATACGCATTTAGTAAAAAGTTGTTATTTTGATATTACAAATGACTTCAATTTTATTCATTTGTATAGATCTTGTTTATCAAGGGGCCTAAACCACTTGTAAATAATACATAGGAACAACTTTATTTATCCCGTGTCGATGCAGCGAAATATAACAAAATAAACAGCAAAACGGGGAAAATTCGGCAGCGGAAAAGGCGAGAAAATCGTGTCACGATTCGGAAACTATATATTTTCTGAAATTGAGAGTTAACGAGGAAAAAATGTCGAACACGCGTTGAAAGGGCGTTGACGAAACGAAACAATTTTACCCTATTTTAAGGGTAAGAGCGAAGTTGCCCTGTTGGAACTAGAATCTATATCATTTTTGGAGATTAAGGGAAAGTGCAGTTATTTTTACCCGACTGCGTCAGACGGAGGGTAATCTTTTTCGAACGTATGTATGTATGTCCATTTCTATGTGAGGTGGGTAGGTGATTCATATAACATGTGAGGTGTAGTTAAAATCGTCTCAGTTGTCATAGTGACATAGGCTATACTATTTTTAAATATGGTATTTACAAATGGAAAAAGGGGGGTGGGCCGGAATATTTTTTTATCATAAAGTTATGGGTACCAAATGAGTATAAGTATCAAAGTCAATTCATTTAAAGAAGTGGGTTTTTTTTTGTTTTTAAGGTAACTCTAGTTTAACACGCGTTTAATATATACTTATCATAAATTCAAAATTAAACTTTCTAGGCTTAAATCAAACCGTAACCGTACTAGCCGTATACCAACAACATACATAGATATATCGTTAAAGGAAGTGATATATAGTTTTTTGCTTTGACGACATATCTATGTATATGTATGAAGTGATATATTGTAGTATCACTTTAACGATAAAGGAAAACACAGTGAAGAATTCGGAAACAGAAAGAAAACGGGAATCTCTAAGATACCAATCCGCATATGGCCAACACTGTCGACTATGGCTAAACCCCTCCACTGGAAGGGCTCCTATATCCAGCTGTGAGATATAGTGAGGTACAATATATTACTCTGTATTGCATATAGTGAGTATTTAATAGTGTCAGACTTTATGTAAAAACTTAATTTTATTTTTTTAAATATCAATGATTTTTGTAATTGTACCTCGCTAGGTTCCGTTTAACTAGGCCTTATCGCCACAAGGCAAATAACGCTGTTGAACGTAATTGTCATACTGTGATTGCCTCAGATAGAATTAAAAAATTAAGAAAATTAAGGATTAAAAATGATAAGGACTTAAAAAGCAAGTGTGTAACTTTACGTAACAGTAAAATATTACCAATTTTAACTACCACCTAAAATTTAACCGACTGGAATGAACCCTGTACTGTGTTTCGCCCCACTCGACCACGGAGCTAATGGAAAGGTCTTAAGGCTTAAATGGCAGTACGTTTCTCTCACGCTAGAAAGTCATGGGATAAGCTAAAGGTCAGAACGCCATAAGTTAAGTGAATTGTGAACACGATTTTTGAGACAAAGATTTATTGTGTCTCGGTATGACTAATAAGTTTGCTACACGGATTTTCGATTTTACGCAGGACCCTAATATTTTTGGTGAAAATATATTAAGGGTTGCCAAGTAACAGGATCAATGTGAACAAACATACATACATACATCCACACAAGCAGACAAAATCGTAACCCTCCATTTTCTTCCGCCGTAAATGATATTTTTCTTTTTTATATTTTAGTAGATTTAAGTAGCAAGTAAGGCAAAATAGGTATAGTAAATTCAGATCCTTCAAATCAGATGTACATGGGCGGCAGTGGCCACTCACCATCAGGTGGACTGCAAACTCGTTTGTTACTTCCATATTGTACAAAAAAGTATTTAACAAAGATTAGGAATCCCATCTGAGGTAGGCAACTGATGCGTAGCTACCCCTAAGGACTAAGTTGGAATGCCTCGGCCTATTACCTGTCTCCCTTACTCTTCAGACAAGAGCACAGTAGCGCTGAACACTGCTGCCATGACTAAAACAGGTGTGACGGTGGTGCCGCCGGACTCAAGCCACCAAGTGTTTCACCATCTTCAAGACTCTCTATTGTAAGGACAAAATACTTATGTACATATATATTGGAAATTGCCTACTCTAAAAATTATAGTTAAGTAATTCTTTTACAACACAATAGGTATGACTTTTGGATTAAAGTACTTACGTATTAAAAGTATGCTTAAATCAGTATTTTGCTATACAAAAGGGTTTCCTAACAAGTAGGCTAAGTGAGCTTACTTGTTACACTTAGGGTTGGCACTTGAACATACCTAAAAACCCATTCTACTTCGAATATTCTAGAATATTTTCCATATTAGAAGGATACAAATTCAGAATGGAAAAATGGCGTTGAAGATCATATTAATTTAAGATTGTAATGTTATTTTTCTGATATTAATCTTCCAAAATCAACGGAAACAAACATATTTTATTCTACGGATTTTTCTTACATGAAAAACCTACATTTGTCTACTAAAATTCTTTGTCTATTTCTTCAAAGCAAATCTAGATTTTATTTATTTTTTACTAAATTGCAGACCCTACTTAAGCTCCTCAACGCAGTAAGGAGAAAAAGGAACTCTCCAGGGACTTTTCTATAAAGACTACTAAATCTTTTACAAACTATTCGTTGTAAAGATCTTTTCAACCGGCAGCGAGTAACTATAATCCTTTCCTAATAAGTTACGACGAAATTACTTCACAACAATGCACTTATCAATATGTATGATGCTATATATTTTACCTTATGCAGTGTTAATCACCCCTTCGTCCCTTAAAGGAAAAGTTAAAAATGGTACCATACGGTATGGTGGTGTATATTTTATTTTTAATTTCTTTTTTCGAGGGTAGGAGGGCGGTTAACACTGCATGAATTAAAATATATACCATCATACATATTGGTAAGCGGATTGTTGCGAAGTAGTTCTATCCTAACCTAATAGCACGGATTTCCGCAAAGTAACACTTGATACCATTAAGTACCTTTCTAATTAGTAATAGTAATTTGCGAGTTCTACAGGAATTAGGCAATCATACTTCTGAACGATTGAATAATAGCTTCGAATGTAATGCTTAATGTACATAATATATGGGTGTGCGTGAAATGATGAGCGCTGGGAAAAGCGAATTTCACAGATACAACTGTCTTAAAAAATAATAATATCAACAACCCCTACATTTTGAAATACTAAAGAAATTTAAAATTTCTTCATAATTACCTTACTTCTAGCACTATAAAGTAGGTAAGTACTAGTAAAATGCAACTTTTTTGGATTTTGATAATTACTGACGAAATACAGCCTATAATTTATACTGACGTACTAAATTTATCAGTGCTAACAATTTCGATTTCAAATTTCACAGTTTTTCACATAGCTTATCAGTTTATAGCTTATAATGTAACAAGTGCATAACAGCGGCCTTATATGTTATTCACTTGTATCTAGGAACTTTGTTTTCACGTTCGAGCCTTGCTTTTAAGGAAATTTATGTTTATTGCCATATTGTTAGCCTTTTTGTATGCGTAGCTTAGAACTTAGAGGTGTTTGTCCAGAACGATGCTAGAAGTATTTCTTAAGGAATATAAACGTAAGCATCTAAAGTAAGGTACGTTTTAAAATACAGATTATTTTTCAAGTCTGTCAACGTTGACATGACCTCCCGTCTGTTGGTATAGAGTTATTATATTTAGAGTAAGGGAGCCAGCCAAAAATGAGTCCATCGAAAAAAAAAAACAAATGAGGCTACCTATCTGTATCACTTTTTCGCATGTGTGATTAGACAAAGATAAGTACAGGTTATCTCATCTTTCCTCTTTTATTATTTGTTGGACAGTCGCACACACAGGACTGGCTATAGCTCCCCTACTCTATGGTTGGTATTCCCGCCCGAATTACCTTTTTTAAAAGACGAATACGGTCAACTAATTATACAGCCAGCATAGTTTTTAAATATTGAAATACCGCAATGAAAACATAATACGTGTGATCTTACACAGATAAGTTACAGATTGTATTTTATCTTCCGTATCGTATGCCAAGTACGAAACTTGCGTAATCAGCATGTGTCGCTACCATTACTTCAGGCTTTCGGCTGATAGAACCCTTTGTGGTTCGACTCCGGCGGCATCACCGCCACGCCTATTTCTGCCTTATAACAGGAGTGTTAAGCGCTGCTGTGTTCTGGTCTGAAGGGTGTGGTAAGGTAGACATACTTATTCGAGGCGTTCCAACTAAGTCCTCAGGGGTAGCAACGCATCTGTGGCCGACCTCGGATAGGACTATGATCTTATCTGCGGTTGATTACAGATTTTCATGGGCGGCAGGGGCCATTTATCATCAGGTGGGCTGCATGCTTGTTTGCTACTTCCATAACATACTTCTCCAACATGCACAAAACAATTTAAAATTAAAGTAAACTTTAATCATGAAAATTATTTAGAAAATGTGATCCTTGTAGAGATTGCTATGTATTTAAAACACATTTTAATGTTTGAATGTTTTCTGCAGAATTCCGATTTACGTAATAGGTTTCAACCTTTGTCTTAAAAAAAAAGATCTAATCAGATAAAAACTTTTTAGACGGCGACTACGTGTAAACATTTTATGGCAATTTTATACAGATATTTAATCTGTATATCGCAGTTGTAACAGCGTTTTTAATCTGCGTCACGTCCAAACTCGCATGCCACGATCGCGATACAGTCAATCAAGGTGTTTTATTGCTATTCGGCGTGCATACACCGTGCTTAATATTAATCTTCTTTTTTTGAAATTTTAGAGCCAAATTAGTGAAAGATTAGAAAAGACAGTAGAACTTGTCGCATCTTCAGCGGACATTTGTAGTCAACTCCAAACATAAGCTCTTTATAAAATAGGCCCCAAATATGTCTATGCTGATATGCCTGGTGTATATTGTCATAACCTCCAAACAGCACTACCCTGCAGGTAGAAGGCAGTGATAGAAGTAATGATACTGCCATCGAAATGGACGGCTTCTGTCACAGCTACGAATTCTCAGATATCTTGTATTTGAAAAGGTTAATCATCGTTCGCACAGTGCATCTCAATAACAAAATCTTTGATTATATACTCTATAGATACAAGGTCGCGCTGTCAGTGGCAAGCGAAACAAGTCTTAGAAAGATAAGCATGTGTGCGTGAATCACGCGCACTAGCTTAAAAACGGCATCGTATGATTAGGCCCGTTACGCCATTTTGATTGGTCAATAAAGTTGCCTGCTATAAACATTAGCGATTTAGAGGCTAACCGTTAGTGATTGTTTTTTGGACGCTTTTTTAAGTAACGCTAGATCTAGAGAGTAATCAGAGACCAAAATCTAGCAAGGTTAGGTAACAATATCAAGGTCCACGTTCCTCGTTATGCCGCCACGTAATTTTGTCGGCATACGTGATCCCACTGCGCAATCCGCGTCTCAGTACCGGTTGGTAGACGTCGATATTTTCTGGCTAAAGTTTCTGAGGTTGTTATAAAACGAGTATGTTCAAAGTACCTCAGTTAAATTCATTAGCATAATAAATCTGTACCCGATGAAATATACAGAATAGAACAGATAGAATATACGCCCGATTAATAAATCCTTTTTTTAAGTGTACTATAATTTGTCAAAATTTTGGTTTAGTTATAGAAATATATGCCCTATATATAAATATCATACCCATAATAGACCATGTTGGGTAGAACACAGTTTTGTGAGTTGTAGAATTGTATTTGAAAAATGCCTACCTATGTTGTTGACAAGAACAACATTCCACGTGTACTCGTTATGCCGTCAGGTAATTCTGTCGGCATACGTGAGCTCACTGCATAATATGCGTCAACGCTGCTAAGGTGGATACTGATTTTCTTATTTTTTTGCTAAACTATCTTATATTGAAGTTACTACGTCTAAGCAAATCCGAACATCGCCTCATCTCATTAATAAACCTAAGTAAGTAAATAAGCTTAGCTTAGACTTTACTAAGCGCTCATTACCATTTTTACAGGTAGCCGAAGACTTGTCCATTATCAAATTAAAATATAAGTTACAAAGTAAGTTATGTTTTAATTTGATAATGGACAAGTTTTCTTTGTAGCTCTAGCCTTATATATTTCGGTACGTATTAGAACTATGCGCCTATATGATTGCTAAAAAACTGTTTTTGATGAAATCCTGATTTTTTATGCTTCGACAATCGTCGACATTCATAGTGATAAGAGTAATAAAACCACAATAAAACGTTAACAATTATATTTCATAGGAAGTAATAACTAAATGTCAAACGGAAATAATAAAACGCCTGACAACCCTATTGATAACACGGGGCTAAAATCTTCTGCAATTTGTGTACGTGGAGGTACTGTATTATTTTTATGAGCTCTCTGTCCTTGGTTGTCTTTGGTTAAATAAATAAACCTGATTTAGGTGTAAGAAATGTACAAA
>DWNY01001951.1:0-11722 GCA_018250635.1 Telegonus apastus
AACGGAAGATTTAGACTTGACGTGCCATAATAACACGATAAAATAGGCGTAACCACCTCCATGACATTCCTAAACCAATCAAAATCAATTAATTTACTGTGTGACTCAGTTTAGTCAGCGAGCTCACAAAAAATGTTATAAACTAAATAGTTAAAGGCAGTAATATTAACATACATAACATAGCCGTTGATATTTTATGAGATATTTCATCTAATCTCGGCATCAAAGACATCCAAGTATTAATCATATACTTTTTTCCAATACTAATGTATTGGAAAAAAGTATGTGCGACTGGACGCAAAATTAACTATCATCATTTTTAAGAAACTAACCGTTTTTTTCTGACCGTAAAATTAACATAAGATGACTAGACTTGTTAAGCCATTATGTTCGTAGCGCCGTAGCTTTTTGTAGCACTGCTACGATTACAGCGACAGTAGCTATTGTGCTACGCGCTACGCGAAATCTTTCCGCTACGAAATGGACAATATTCTTCGCATTATCTTCCTTATATGAAACTTAATTGCCATGTGTTCTGCTACCAGTGTTGTTGTTAGGATAACTATTACAATAATTGCACATACATGACATGATCTTCAACTGCAATGAACAGTTTAAAATTAAAAAATAGTATAATAATATCCTGTTGTCATATAATAGAAACAAACAGTCTTATAGTATAACTTACATTCAATTACATAAATATTACGTAATGCCTTACAGGCGTACACTATTCAAAATAATTTAGCTATTTGTTCAATATGCTATTATGGTTCATAATTTCGTGTTAAAATATACCATAGCTTTCTAATCAAAATTGTGGACTTAGTAAAGCATGTAATTTACTACACTGTCCCATTAAAGCGTGCCTCAAAATGATGATCGCATATTACGCGTCCAAAATTTAATCACCAATACGAGCATTGTGACGCCGCAAAATGTTTTTGTGCAAACACATGAATGACTTTCAGGGGGTCATCCACACGACAGGGACCTTTCTATTAAAATTCTGCAAATAACGAAAGGGCACAAGGTATCCCATCCCTTGTCGACTTTCCTGGCTCGTGTTTAAAAAGGAATGTAATACGATGCCAGTTATTTCCATTACTTAGTAAAGGTGTTGGAACTTGGTACATAACAGATGGGAAGGTGAAACGAAGGGCGTACAGGATACGTTTGCATTTTTCAGTTTCAGCGTTTAATTTTTCATGGTATCAGCATAAATTATGTTAAGCGAAAAGTTATAATGTTCCACTATGTTCCATCAAATACATGTATGAACATACAGTGACATCGAATAATGAAAAGTAGATATCTATTCAGCCGTATCAAAACCAGAAAAACAAACCCGAAACCGAAATGAACACCGGATCTGACTCGAGGACTAAACAAAGCAGGAGGAGCAAAATAAACGTGGAGTGCCCATTTCGCAGCACTTGGATTATTCTGAATTTAATTGAAACCGAGCAGAGCGTGCCCCACCAGGTCGGACTCGTAAAACTGACGCCTTCTCGGCGGAAGCTCGTCGAGAATCGTTTAGAGAAACAATGGCCACCTCGCTGCCGGTTGCAGACGACCTAGCTCTACCTTTATGGCCTGCAGCTAACTGGAATCGCTCAAATTAAATTCTTAGCGAAATCATTTAATATGCATTTAGTTGGCAAAACAAATGAACTGTATTTCCTTTATCAAGAGTTTTTGGGAAAAAAAATCAGAAAATATAATCAATTTTATCCTATTATTACTATTATACTTATTCTTATCCTGCGGCTTTATAAGTATAATTGAGTCAGTTTTACATCAATAACAGCTCAAATTCAACTAGTCTACAAAATAAGCTTATGATTAATAGTGTATGACAGTTATAGTAATAAGTTATATCACTCAGACTATAGGTAGGAGTTTAAAATTTCTTAGATTGACCTACATGTAATATGGTAATATTTAATTTAAAAGAAAACAAATTTTCTTTACATAAAGCAATTGAATTGTTCATAATAGCGCAGCGGTTTCAAGAAAACACTAGCGCTACGAGGTCGTAAAACATTTTAATTCAACAGTCCTTGATAATATCAACATAAAAGAGAAATACCACAGACGAATCCGCCCATTACAAGAGCACAGACATCTGAACAAAAAATTACAATCGTCGGAACAAATAGAAAGTCGCAAAGAGTCTCCATGATGGTGACAAAGTTCAGCTTTTATATCAAATGCGACCAAGAGAATCACCATTAAGCATTTCCTTTCGCTCTGCGTGCAATAAATGAATGAAAAACTTTCTTCTCCAACTTCGAAGATACAATTGATAACTTGCCTGAGGCTAACTTTTTGCTTTCCACTCCATTATTGACGTCTGAGCTCGATGGAATCAGACAGCCTGTGATATCTTTAGATTCCATGATTTTCTCTTTCTAAGTTCGCTCCAAACCGTACAAGGTCTGTGAAGTCGACAATTACTTAGTTTTGCCTACAACTAATTAAATAACCAATCCACTGTTCTTAATAGATTGTAAAAGAAAAAGAATTATCAAAGAGTTATTGATCAATACTCGTTGAAAACTCTCGTGTTTCAATTAAAAACGAGACTGGCAAGATCTCGCTTTGCTGGTCAACTTTTATTAGTTCCACGAGTAGAAAAAGTAATCAAGTCTGCGATGTATCGTACTCCTAACTCGAGATAACTCTTAATTGTTTGATGTGACGCTTCGTGCACACGTTAAGCAACAACCTAGCTTCATTTTATCTAGTTTGAGAATAAATTTTAAGTTTTTAACACATTTTCAGGCAAGATTAACGAACTTTAGACTGAAAATATAATTATCTAGGTTTAACTTCTGTGAAGTATTTAATAAACTTTGGTTCGGTATTACGATACCTAATACATTTAAGAGTTTAATGTAATTTTAGGCAACTTTTACTATGTAATGATTTTTATTTCGTTGTATTTAATATTCGTTCTTTCTCCAATTGTTCTTTCAAGTTTAGCGCAAGTTCTGCTTAATACTTAAAAACCTTATTAACTTTCTTATAACGTTTAAAACTGTGACACTTTTGTTAGAGCAAACGGCGCCGCAGTGAATTTTTTATAGGAGCTTAGCACAATTACTCGGTAGGGTAAGTAAAGTAGGTCACTTTGCATTTTTCATGTTAATTGAAATAGAAGCAGCTACCTTGCGCTTAAGATTCAGTCTCAAAGAAGTATTTTCTTCTGCTTATTGTTGATACTAAGGAAAAATATACACAAACATTTGGTTACTGAACTGTTGCAACAATAAGGAAAAACCAACACGTAACGCAAGCCTGCAATTATTACAACAAAACGCCGTGCCACGTTTCCCAAGACTGCGATGAATGAAAGCATACAAAAACGACGTAAATGTACGAAAATGGGTCATCGAATGGAGTAGTGCACACGACCAATACAATCGGAGCTTGGGTGGTTCCCGGCGTTTGCATCAATCCTGAAGATTTCCAGAGTATATGAGGGGTCCGGATAAGCGGTTACGCGGAGTGAGGGACGCACACGACACGATGCATATACTACAATCGCTTCAATTGTTTTCTTTGTGTTCGAATGTCGACGGACGAGAGCAGGCTTTCAGCTTGAAATTCTGTCACTAACGTCCATATTGCTAAAATGCTCGCGCTCTCGATGAAGACTAGAAATACTGTCCGATACTCAAAAATGCAGCCCTGCATAACGTATTTTTTATCTTTATAGGTAGATAACTATTATAGAGTTGTGTTATAGGATATCCTTTTACATAACAAAATTTCATAATAAATATTTTATTTACAGCAATTTTCATAAAGAGATAATTTTGCTTTCAATCTATCCCTTTACCTTGACATCCATAAAATATAAATAGTTTTAAAAAAACCTGAACTCTTAGAAAATACAATTACATTATACAAAAAGGAGCCCAAAGAACTTAACGAAAAAGTATTTTTTTAAGTTATTAATATTCATATGAAAGAAATATTGTTTTCTAATAATGTTCTTTAACAGTAAAAATTATAAAAAATGCTACATGTCTGACAGTTCCTTAAAAATGTCTGCCAATCTGCATTTGGATAGCATGATGGTTTAAGGCTTTCTCAGAACTATTAGAAAACATTGTCATAACTGGTATTATAAAGGTTTACTGAATAACTTTTGATTGCTTTGAAAATATTTATTGTTTTCATACATGATATACATATATGTAAATATAATTATAAAAAAAAAATACACATCAAACAGTAATCTCTTTTCTTTGCGCAGTCGGTTAAAAATCACTCAAAACCATTGAGATACTATGTAATGGAAAACTAGAGAAGACCACTGTTACCACCATACATACCACCGTTGTCCCCTTCAACTGTGGCGGTTGGCCGCACGGCACTCAGTCGCATAGTTCTCTTTTCATAGTCTATGTTGATGACATGCATAGCCCCTTGTAGCAAATCTAGCGTTGCAAATTTGTAGGGTATATTAGATGGTACATTACCATTTCAACGCTTCAGCGGCTTTAAATTTTAAGTAACCAAAAAGTAACGATTTATGTTTGTAGTAGCTTCTCTAATACTTCAGTACATAGTATCTCAATATTCAAAACAAAATAAATCTCCAAACAGGTAATTCAGAATAACAGAAGAAAATTTGATACTTGACAACTTAGAAAAAACAGTTCTAAATAACTGTAGGGAAAAATTCATTAGTACAGACCTATAACTTTTTGGACAATAAATATGTGAGTTTTCTTAAATACCATGTAGAAAATATTCTAAATATAAACAGTTATCCTTAAACTTTTTCATATACCTAATAATGTATCAAATGCTAATTTCAAGTGTCTACTTCAATCTAAATACCTGAAGTGTGCTTCTAACCTAATAAAAAAAAGAAATTTTACCTTATTTCAATTTAACATTGTTTTCAATGCAACATAATATAAACTATACCCACTTTACATATGCAATACATGAGCCATATAAAACGGACTGTTTCTCAATTTCTCTTTTTAAAAAAGTTTAAAGAGATACCTAGAGAAAAGTGTTGTAAAAAATGTTACATGAAAGAAAATTAAAAAAATAGTTCAGTTTACAATTGAAATGTAGCAAATTTTGATTAAAATCACTTTTATATGACAATTAAATTATTAATATACCAAATTGAAGTAACAAACAACAGTGCAGGCCATCTTATGGCAAAAGGTCACTGCTGCCCATGTGTTGTGAAATGTATTACTCAGGAAAGAGTTAAACCAATATAAGATATTTTTGCTGCCTAAAACATTTTTTTTATTACAATATTTATAGCAATATAGGCATAGATGAAAAAAAATTTGGGAACTTTTTGTGTCCAGAATTCTCCAACAGATTTTACAAACAGTTATAACAGTGACGTAACAATATTTTAGAGGATTTCAAGTATTTATTCAAGGAGGTAGTATCGAAGATTAACAATATAGGCGTATAGTGGGCGATGAAAGGCACTTCTACTGATAATTAGTTTTGTTAATAAACCTATGCCACTTTGCTGTAGTAAGAGATGGTGGGTGAAAAGAAATACTTGTTTGGTTCTTTATTACTAATAAAAAGCGAACAAAAACATTTAAGCGAGATAAAATGCCAAAATATCACAAACAATACAAATTAAATTTCCTATATAAACAAAGACTTACACATGCATCTATGATAATTACACATTCTTAAATTGCACGTTTTTGCTCACCTAAAGAATATATTGAGTAAATAACAATGACAGTTCGTTCGTAAATCGTAAATAACAGTCTTCAGAGTAAATATCACAATTAACACACTATGTAACGTACAACGTACAAGTTTAACACTTATTTAGAACTTGAACATTTAAATACAGTATTTTTCTATATAACAACAGTGAACAACTTATTTTAATCTATAATTAAAGCAAGAATTGCACCCCTATTTTGTTTAATGTTATTGTTATGCAGCCCGCCATGTTAATTTCATAGACAACAAACGTATGAAACGCCATTTTTGACAACTGACGTTTAAATCGGATACATGTAGCAAATGTGATGTTGGTGTTGCAATGCTAAAAAAACATATTTAATCGTAAATAAAATGTTAGTGTTTTCAAATTCCCGTCTTGTTTTTTGAAAGTCCACTTTGTCCTACCAATGGATGCAGTTCTAGTTCGAAACTTCAAAGCGACGCGATCGTAATCTATGACTGATAGCGATGATAGCTCGTGAAGACTGCAGTCATGCTGCAGTCAGGTGAAACGATATCAGAGAGTTTTAAAATTGACGAACATTAATTAATGAAATGTAAATAGCTTACCTACTCACTTTCATAATTAATGAATCATTAGTGCGACACGAATGAATTTCGATACAATGGCGTAGTCTTAGGGGGCGTTGTCGGTTTCGACAGTACGACAACGAGAATATAAGTTTTATACTTCAACCAAAATTTATGTAATAAAAATAAATCATCTAGTACTAAATAAGTTTCGTTATTGAAAATTTATTACTATAATTTATTAATTAGGTACGTCTTAGTGCGTGTTAGGCGTCAGGCTATCTGAAGTATCATAACATACTGTAGATAATGGTAATACAAAAACCATAAAACCCAAATAAGTATAACAACAAATATTTACGATACAGCCAACTATGAATGACAAAAACATTTTTTTTACGATATAAGTTAAGCCATTAAATTATTTAACAATCTAGTCCAATATAGTTGCCCATATGGGTAATTGTAAGATAATAATTATAAATTTCAACATACGCAATGCAAATTATGAAATAACACTGGTAAAGCATAAGTAGCGCATTGAAAATTGCAACGGATTCAAATAAAATTCGTATGACTTTGTCACTTAAGAAATCAATTATGACAAAATGACAACATGAACGGCAGAACCGAAAAATTTACGTGAAAAATTAATATAATGTGGCAAAACACTATACAATAGTATGACATATAATAAACTATAAAAGTAACAAATTTAATATTTCTGTGATATGCCAGGCCCGGATGCTAGAGCCGATAACAATGTGCTTGGCGAGAGGTCCACGGAGCCCACGGCCACCGTTCATAGCGGTGTAGATGCAAAGACAGAAAAGAAATTAACTGTACTCGAAACTCACGGATATATTCTAGGTAGAACTATCGGTTCCGGTTCATATGCGACCGTTAAGGTACCTATTTACAAATCTAAAAACAACAAATAAATTAAAAAACGTAAATTAGCTTATGGAAAACTGCTTAGATTTTGGTACAATTTTGACTATTTCATTAGAACTTGTCATACGTATATCGATTTTTTAATAACGAATGTTTTAACAAAATACATGATCCCATGTTCCATTAAATGGTATTAATTAACTAGACGTTATAGACGCTTGCTATATAGAGAGCCATACTGTATTGTCTTGTTCATCTTTCTTATTAGGTTGCATCAAGCGATAGACACAACTGTCAAGTTGCAATCAAAATAATCAGCAAGTTCCAAGCTCCGGGCGATTACCTGAAGAAATTCCTACCCCGAGAAATAGAAGTTGTTAAAGGGCTAAAACATGAAAATCTAATTCGATTCTTACAAGCCATTGAAACAACTCATAGGTTTTAAACTTTTATTAATAGTTTTACCGGTCCTAGTACATATTTTGTATAATTAGAGATAGGAGTAAGATTCCCCATCAACTGGTATATTTAACTTTCTATTTAGGTAGTTAGGTATCAAATAGCTTATTTAAGTACTCAAATTAACTAACTAATAAGTCAATAACTCATACTACTTACGGTTTTCGTACATAGCTTGGTATAGTGTAACTTAATACTAAAAATGTATGTATAGCTCTACCTAGAATTGCATATTACATTTGTTAGAAATATTATGTGAAAAAAATCTTCTAGAGTCTACATAGTAATGGAATATGCTGAAAACGGCAGCCTGCTTGACATTATTCGCAAGGACCAACACATAGACGAAATTCGGGGACGTCGATGGTTTCGACAACTCGTTGAAGCCGTAGATTATTGCCACGAACGGGGCGTTGTACATCGGTTAGTAAAAAGATATAGTACTAACACTAATTGACACAGAAATAATTTCGATTAGTGTGACCGTTATTTTTGATATGCAGTAAGTCCTACACACAGATGCCGACCACGTTTAAGATAGTAGAATCCTTTGTGATTGCACTCCGGTGAGATTCTGGTCTGAAGGGCGTGATAAGGGAGACATACTTATTCGAATCATTCAAACTTAGTCCTCAGGGGTAGCAACGCATCTGTGGCCCTCCTCAGGTAGGACTGTGATATTATCAGGGGTTGATTGCAGATATCCATAGGCATTGGCCACATACCATCTGGTGGGCTGCATGCTCGTTTGCTGCTTCCATAAGATAAAATATTAAAACAACGAATAAATCCATTTTCAGTGACATAAAGTGCGAAAATCTGTTAATGGATCACGGCCTAAATATAAAGCTATCAGATTTTGGGTTTGCAAGAGGTCACATGAAACCAAAAAACGGAGTTTATGCACTCAGTGAAACTTTCTGCGGCAGCTACGCATACGCATCGCCAGAAATTTTGAAGGGAGTTCCTTACAAGCCGCAGGATTCCGATGTTTGGAGTATGGGAGTCGTGCTTTATGCCATTGTGTATGGACGGCTGCCGTTTGATGATACAAATTATACTCAGTTATTGAAGGTAAACTACAGAACTTTAAAATAACTTTACGTAATTTAAGCCTTTCATGTTAGCCCTCGTTATATTCTATCATGCTGCTTATTTATGAAACATTAAATTTCATAAGATTAGTATAGCTGTGGCGGAAGTGTCACTACCAACTAACGTCACGATTTCCATCACTATTATATACTATGGACTGTGGGTATTTACCACCCGTGTTTGGGCCAAAGTGGCCTAAGCCATAATTCAATATCATATTTAACAAAGACATTCATCTACCCTTTATAATTCAATCTCTGTGATATTTAATTATTAGAACAAATCCTACAAAATAGTTACACTATGGGGGTCAAAATTTTCACCGCTGGTCTTAAAAATACTTATTAAGTCTCTCAAATAATTAAGTAAGGCTGGTCTTAAGTAAGGCTTCTCAAATAATTTTCATGACTGAATAACAAGCATCCAATGTCAAATAGCTGAAAAAGATGTTGCTATTTAAAAACTAATTACGCAACATTGCAGCAAGTCCAAAACAAAGTATCATTTCCCCGCGAGCCCAAAGTGTCTACAGAGTGTCGGAAGCTGATTACAAAAATCCTAGCACCACTCAAGCTCCGCGTGAAGATTCCTCAGATCCTTGCGGACTCCTGGCTAAACCCCAACCAATCGTCTAAAAACGAAGATGTGGAAAATGTACAGGTATAAAAAACAACCATCGAGGAAATCGACACACATTTCAATCAATTTCTTACCAACAAATGCAATAGAAAGTACTACTAGATTTCTACCGGTTCACATCACTAAAGGAAGCAGCTCAATGGCGGGCCATGACTTTAAATTTATTTAACGATTATAAAATTTCAGTAATTTCTAAGATTATACTAGCTAAAGTTTAGGTAAAGACAACTCCTATCGCTATCCATCAAGCTAACTAGCATGCTCAGCAGTCAATATCTAAGCATGATTATAACATGGGTTGGTTTTACGAAAATATATTACAGACACGTTGCATATTATCCTACCATTAAATTTATAACGAATGAAATTTCGTAATTTCATATTTTTTAACGAATTGTTTCAGGACAACACGCAAGTAAGTAAAGATGAAATAAAAAGCGTAAACATTGGAACTGTAACATTCGATAGAAAATTAGAAGAAGTGAAGTAGAAAAATAAATTATGTAAACATACTAAAATGTATTTAAAAAATAAACTGAAATAAACTACATACACTTGTTCACATTTATTTTCAACAGGGGCTTTTCGGAGAACATATTTACTACTAAATAATACACGTAACTTTACGTGAATCATATAGTTCGACTACGGTTATATTTGATTTTTTTACAAGCACTGACATTATTCACTATAATACAAGAATTTCCATTGAACGAATGTAGGTCCCATTTTCAAATAGATGTACTTAACTCGCTTCAATAACGCTTGATTTTATAAAGAGTAAGTGAGAAGCATACATACGCAAAATTATATTTCAATTGAAATAAGATACTTGTTAAAAAATCTATAAATTGTGCTTGTGTTTCAAAAATCTTTGCTGTAAGAATGTATTTTAATTGTTTGGACATCTTTCATTGTGGAGCTAGTCTTGCAATATGTTTTCTAAACAATAAAATTCGTAGTAGTCGTTATAATCAGTTATAATATTCAGATTA
Source organism: Telegonus apastus (assembly GCA_018250635.1). Lineage (NCBI taxonomy): Eukaryota > Metazoa > Arthropoda > Insecta > Lepidoptera > Hesperiidae > Telegonus > Telegonus apastus. The sequence goes on from DWNY01001951.1 coordinate 10,356, forward strand.
CACCTCCTGAATAATAGAAATTATACAATTTTTGCCATAAGGGCACACGGGACCTGTCTTCAGGGTCCGCGCCAGGGGTCCCGAAAGACCAATATGTAAAATATGTAGTATTTAGAATTTTAGTAGTTTTTACATAGTATCCAACGTTGCCCCAAATCCTTGTAAGCCCGAGAGCCTCGGCATTCCCTTAAACGACTCTGGTAGTACAAAGTACTTTACAAAAGACATTTAGGTGTAATAAATTATCTATAAAATGCGTTCTGTCAAACGCAAGATTCTCAAATATAACGTTGATAGATTATAATTTCATTTCTTGGTTTTATTTAATTCGCTGCAGAAAATATCGTCGTCTTGCATTTTTTCAGCCAAAATTTGTTCATTGGCCTTGGCTTTCTTTATGCATAAGTAAGACAGACCGATAAAAATGAAGTATATTCCTGAAGCAATCCAGCAGTTAACTGCAATCTGAAATGAGAAATATATTATAATAATATCTAGACTTCTAGATACGCGGCAATATATTAGCCAAGTTTAAAAAGAACAGGCGACATAGCACCGTGTATTACATAACACGAACCATTTGGAACTTTTGAACCCATAATAACTTAGAATCTACTTAATCTGAGCTTGATTATGTACCATATACATAAATATTGTTATACATAATTATCATTGTATATACAAACCAAAGCATAATTATCCTTAGTTTGTTTTATAAAATCGTCGTAATCATCATAACCGTGGTGATCGGGCTCGGCTTCTTCAATAAAAGCGATTACCTCCATTTTGAAAAAGATACCCATAACGAACTGTAATACAAAGAATATGTGAAGAAATTGCTGGAACCTCCCCATTTTATTGGCAGTTTTGCAAAGCATTTGCAAAGGCTTGTGACGGTTAGCCCCGGGCCGGCACTTTTTTAACGACAATGTTTCACAGATCACATTTTTGTATCGGCGATTAAGTGCAAGTCATAATAACGTAATTTCGTTTGGCCATCAACTGCGTCATTACATTCCATTATAGTGACCAGTAAGATTAAATGTCATGTTAAACGATATAATAAATGTATTATCATTATTAAAGTTTTTAAACGTGAGTTCGTTTAGTAAATTTTCAATTAGTTCACCTAATAACCACACAATATTGAACTCAATCGGCGCTAGTATCGCAATAATTCCAATACCAATAAGTCTGAAAAAGTTAGCTGTAAGGTTAGCAACAGATTACTCATGATTTTTTTAATACAATTATAGCATATTCCTGATACCCCTAAATACTGCTGCTTGACGCCAACAAAATATAATTAGTATAATTATATTCTAATACAACGTCAAACAGCACAGCGCTACCAGTAGTTATGTACC
>DWNY01001952.1:0-11721 GCA_018250635.1 Telegonus apastus
TGAGCATTGGAGCACACCATATTGTCTGGTGTTTACGACGTTATAGGACCACTCATACCGCTGTCCTCCCCGGGGTCGCTGGATGGACAGCTAGAGCTCCCACTCTTGACGCCCACAACCCCGGAAGCCCCCTTTTTGTCGCCTCTTACGACAGGTAGGGGATACCGTAGCCCTATTCTGGTCTCGGGACAACAGGGCCAACTAACTGTAGTCTATTGTTAATCATGTATATTAAGACATATACACGTGTCATAAACATTGAATGGTGACATGACAAAGCGAATATACGCTATTGTAACCAATGGGCAGATGTAATTTCCTACTTCCAGTATTGTATAGCTGAATGCGTCAATCCACCTTCGCGTTTTCTAAGCCTAACATATATAATACACACGTATGCTTGTCTACAGACAGCTTCCTCTGACGCTCTACAGAGATAATCTAACTACATAACACATTATGACTACGTATCATGACAGGCTTAAAAATAAATAATAATATAATAATGGTTTCTACGCTAATATTACCACACAAAGATTTTTTTTATGATAGAGACTATTTAACACACAACTACACAGACCCAGAAAACAAATCTATATTTATCAATTAGATATTTGTCTAGCCAGGGATGGAAGCCGGAATCAACAACCTGTCAGGCCGGTATGGTGACCGCTCTGTTCGGCTTGTCACTACAGTTATTGTACGCTTTAAGACTGATTTAAAAACAATAGATCAAACATTTATTTTTTAACTCATGACGTCATGATACACGAACAATCCGATAACTTTTGTAGTGTTGGTACAGTAATACCAATCGGGTCGCGTCGATAACTCATAGTTCGAAAAAACATAGTTTAAAATACATAATTTGAGTAGACCGAGAATAAACCGAGACGTATAGTATGTATTTTTTATTAATATTCAGCATTTCAATCCTGAATATATTTGAATCAAACAAGAAAATATTGAATCAAGTAATGCATAAGTCTTGTAATCCACTACCTATGCTTGACGCAAGCCATTACTTATGGCGTCTACAAAAATATTTTCGCTTGAAATCGAGACGTGAAGCTTATAAAACCTTGTTTGTAAGTGGACAATTCAGCCGAGTCCCCCTAACAGCCCTAGGAGTACCCCGTATTGATCGGGGTTCAAAATACGCATCTACATAAAATCGCCCCCGTGTTTAGCTTTGTTCGATCTTTCGTTAACGGCTTGATGCGTAGCAATTTGAAATTGTGATTATATATTGTTTTGTTGTATTATAAAATCGACATTGGGTAATAGGTATATATTAAGAGATTCAATTAAATAAATGCAGAAAATAGGAACACAACACTTTATATTATATCTTTAGGTTTGTCTATTTAAACCATTGCTCGCCATACCAGTCAGACACGCATTTGGTTCCGGGTTCAATCCCCGTCCATGATTAATGATTAAATTCGATGTCTGTTCTGGGTCTACGTGTTTGTATCTTCATCTTTATGTCTATCCATCGTACACGTAATACAGGAAATAACCTAGCATGGGACTATAAATGTAGAAAGCCTTAAGCGTTTCTGACTAATGCCAACACTTTGTTTATTGCTGTTAATAAGTTCCGTCGCAAAATCAAAATGTAAAACATTTTATATATCTGTTTAATAATCTCGTTTTTAACCATACGTCGTTGTCTTATTTGCATGACGTAAGATATCCCTAAACAGTATCCTTTTTATCAACCTGAACTTCGCTTGAAGGTGCTACCATACGAGCGCCAGTATGTTAGTTTAAACACAAGCGACATTCCGTGTCGGCGAGTGTCGATGACGTCCGTCGGCAGCCGACAGCGACAGGCGACGAATGCCAGCGACGCGCGGCGGCTTCACTGACGACAGCCCGTGGCAGTATGCGACCCTCGGCGACGGTTGTTAGCTGTCGTGGTCGGCCGTTTCAGGATCGTGTGTTGTCAATGGCCGCGGACGACAGGCGGTGTCGGCCGGCGACTGTCGCTGCCTGTCGTTAAAGACGCGCGGCGACAACGGTGGCGGCAGTAAGCTGTAATTGCTTACACAAAGCTACATATAGAGCATACGAGTCATTGACTAAACACACTGCTATATTAAGCCCTTACTAATATATCGTTGTAGATTCATTACCTCTGAATGAACATTAGTTTCTGAAGTAATAAATAGTAATTGCTCTAATAAATTATGGAACAGATATATTTCGAAGTTGAGTCGTTAAATCGAATATATTATGTACTGAATAAGCTTAACTTAAAAACTATTTAAGTTTTGAATAATTTGAGTACTCACTTACGAACAGATATATAATTTTACAAAATTGTAAGGTTTTGATCGTTAATGAAAATTAAGGTGGCAATAAACAATCGTAAATGAAACGAGGCAATTAAAGAAAAATAGTAGCGTAATGATTCGTTCCGAATTACCACGAGTAACAAAACTATTACCTATAGTTTTTGTGTCGGGAATGTCATTCGTCTTTTGTAGGCTAGTAGTTGTAGGTAATATTAAGGGCATAAAATCTTCTCGTATACTGTTTTTTTTACTTTTTGATTAGTTGTCAAACCGTCAAATAACACAGGCACGCATCTAGATTTGTTTACATTTTAAGACATTTTATATGATGTCCTTATAAGCATAATGGTAATATATTGAGTCTATGTCTAAACTACATAAATATTTTTTGTTGAACCGTTGCGAGCGACGTAGAGTTCAGATATGTAGAGGCTACATATGTATATAGAGATTTAAATTAAATTTTGCTGTCACTTTATCTTTGGGATTTCGGTAATTTTAAAACACATTCCAAAGCTGCTTTTGACGGCAGTTTTGTGCCACGGGAATGCAGGTAATTATTGTTTTAGCGTCGGGTAGCTCAGGAGAGGATTGCAGCTTTTATGATGTCGGTAATTAACTCTGTAACAGGTAATTGGTGTCATTACATGTCTCCGAATAACGTTGCCATTTTACGGTTACCAGTAGCAGATACATCAGATATTTAGCTTGGTATTGTGCTAACAAGAGTCATCTTACTAATATTCAAAAGGTGGCAGTTGGTGTGGATTCACATAATTTATAATACACATACCGTGCTAAAAGTGAGTCAAAGAATCTAGTATCTCATATTAATCTTTAAAAAAAATATTTGAGACTATTTCGCAAAGCAAAAGAAATCTTATTCTATTAATTTAATCTCTTAAACCCTTTATAAATTGAAATCGTATATCACCGGTCGGTTCCGCCGTCCTGTACTTTTATCATTCGGATAGTTCCGTCGCGTAGTCAGTTTATTTTGTTCCCGTTTCATCTATTTGATCACATTAATTTATTCTGTCCCTCAGCAGATAGTCGAGAAAACAAACTTTCATTCCACCAATTTAACGCGGAATGTTGTTTATATGTATTGAAATAATAAGTGTTTGCGGTCAGGGGACCCCCGTCACGGAATGTTTCTCTTTTCGTTATGGATTCGTTCTATGCCAGCGGGTATTGTGCTGCCGATATACATACACGACGGTAACAACATAAAGCGGATGGAAATCATTTCGGTTAGGATAGTTGTGTGCATTTAGTGATTGATTGATACACATTGTCGTCATAGTCACCAACCAAGAGCAAATGACACTATCACGTGAAACCGAGCAAACTGGCCTCGTACCCCGCGCGAAACTAACGGCATTGCTGGCGGCATTTTTTACGCCGCATGGGTATGTGGCGGAAAAATGTCGCCGGGAGGGTTCCCGAATTAATAGCTGACGGGCAATACCTGCATGTACTATGCTTGTCGATTCGAAACTCGATATTTGCACGCACACACTTGTATATATAGAAAGAGAGATGGAGCGGGTAAAACACTTATTCCATATGTGATTATTTCTATCATCCTCTCCTACTGCAAACTATTCTTAAATTATCTTCGTTCTGATAAGTTGTCACGTTGTTTTTCTCTATGTATAGATACAAAGGCATAAACAAATCACTTTGGATACGTTTTTGCGTTTGCAGTAGTGTTATACATATAATGAGTTAAACCGTTAATGAGTTAAATAAATAGTTTGTGCTAAGTACCATGCATGCGTACTCTTTGACTTCAAAATGTAGAGTCTAGAATTTAACAAATTTATAATAAAAATACGTGTGCTTAATATTAGGTACTCTAATTATTAAAAAAATGATTTCTTTATTTATCTGCCAACCGTGTACTACTACAAATGCAAAACCGTCTCCAAGCTGATACCTATGTGTGCGTACGTACGGTCAATAACTTATAAAATCTGTGCTTTTACGGCACCCATAAAAATTCAAATTTTACGCTCCGTTTTTCCTAACTGGAGTTAATTTCATGCAGGGGTAACCCTTTTGAAATTATATTTTTCAGAATGACAGTACACACACATTTGTTTGCCTGTTGGTCTCTTCATATGTGTCATCCTTATTTTCGTTATACCGGGTGTAATAGTTAAGTGTGCACAGGCGATTATTCCGTAACTATTACAGATATCAAAAAGCTTTAAACTGATATCGAAAGTACTTTATCTAATGAGTAAAATGACAATAATACCTTTTTAAAAATAAAACGAGAACTATCCAAAAACTTAACATTAAACACTCTCATACATTTTATTTCTTAGTAAGTAAAGAAAAATGTATTCAAAGCAGATTTCAATTAATGTGTGGCGTGGTGTGGTTAGTGGCAACCCAGATATTTTCAAAGCCTCCGATGAGCTTTAAAAACTGCTATCGAATGATAATAGCGAACGGCAATTTTACGTACCCTCCGAAGGACGGAAGTGCGCATGAAAATGCCACTAGGAGTCACCCATCCATCCAATAACCACGGCCGACTTTGCTTAACTTTACAGATCGGTTGAGATCTTCCTTTCACATCTCCGTAAAACCACAAGTTAAGTTCAAGTTCGAGTTGTTCCTAAGTTTGAGGACCCGGTTAGGATAGAGCCAATAAACTCAATAATCAAAGCTTCAACTCAAATGACGCTTAATAGAAGTTTCAATGTTTGCTTTACTCGGTTTAGCTCGGGCCGGCAGACAACTGTAGACAATACTGTATACTGTAAACATTTAGCCGTCCGAATATTGGATTTTGAATTTGGACGGCTATTCGCTAACATCTAGGTACCTATATAAGAATACTTGCACTGCTAGACAGTTAATTTAGGTTTGATTATATTATATATTCTTTACGTCTTAAGGTAATAAACTATGGGCGTATATACGGGGGAGTATATTCAGGGAATTCGGGTCTCTAAACCCATTTAGCATAGAATGGGAAGATCTTATGGAGACTAAACGACATTTTTGCTTACCACCGTTGTGTAGACTTCCCCCTTAAAGTTACGAGTTACGCTCATAAACTAATCGTAATATTAAAAGTAATTTGGGTAACCATCATATCACAGCGATTCCGGTACAGATCATATAAATTTTAGATTATTGATCCTTTACGCCATCTTCTAAATACTCCTTCTATTATTCTTTTGGAATATAGTCTCGTTTGATTTGTGTATAGTCATTCTTATTGTGTATTTTATATGTCTCATACGTAAATTAGTTTAATTCTACATAAAACAATGCGAGACCAAACGCTACATATCCCGTAAACACTTTCCATTTTCTGTAGACTAAAATTATGATCCATCTCAAGAGCTCACGTAACCAAAGATCTTTAATGATAAACAGTTAAATATAGTTTAATAATAAATTAGTGAAGGAACATAGTTATTATTAGAAATATTCAAAGAAAGAACAGATATTTATTCAATTGGAAAGTGAAATAGGGCGTCTATTCCTAAAGTAAATAACTTTCATGTTTCAAGATTTTCAAGTCAAATAATTTGCTGACAAAGTAAATTTGTTACTCACCCGTCTGCGTCAGAAGGAGGGTATTGTTTAACAAAAAATATAGAAAAACAATCAAAAACATGTTTGTCTCTGGTTACAGAATGCTGTACTATTTATATCTTGACTTATTTTCCCTTTTCAGGTAATTGTTTTGAAGCTATCGGTAGTTTTTTTTTTATAATAATTTATTTCATTTGTGCATAATTTATAATTTGTGCATTGTATATATGAGACGTTTTTATGTTGCTGACGTTACGTACGCTAGGTACAGCTATTCTTATGATTGTCATTTGAATTGAGCCGAGGTGCCGCTCTAGACATCTGTAACTGACCGCAAGTGAGGTGAGGCGATTGCTGGCTGAGGTTGACTAAATATAGGTACCGGTTCCTGGAGATATAATCGATACAATTCATGGTAGTATCTCTACCTTACCACACTGTTTCAATCTGGCCTTCATCTTCTGTCTTCAAAATATTATTCATTTGAAAAATTATTAATTTTTCCAGTATCTCTAAATTTTGCCTATAAGTACTAGTTAATGTATTTAATTAGCTACGCCATCTTTTCCACTTCGCGGCTCATGAATCATCTAAACCTCGAACAAAATATCAAATATTTGAACTTATGTATCAACATTAGCAAACTTTAAATTATTATCAATTTGTGATCATAACCTTCAGCCTACATAGAAAGTTCGACAACTTATCAACGTTAAAAGCCTCGCAAACGACTTCTATAATTACTAATTTAAGTTAAATAGCTACTGTAACGAGAAACATTTTATTATAACCTCTAAAACATTTTTGGCTCGCGGCCTAACTATGTCAATATAATTGAACGTTAACTTCCAAATTGCATTCACGTGTAAACTTAAAACTTCCGCTTTGAAGAACTACAAAATGCCAGTGAAAAGCGAATCTTTTTGACAGTCACCGGTTCCGTTCTACCGTTTGACATTTCCAAGTCGATCGTATACTTCGCAGATTATTTTCTATTGAGATATTTCGATTCCATTACTTACTGATTTCTCAGTCGATTTAGAATTACCTTAGTCGCCTTCGCTGAAAATGGGCCGGGTGAATTAAACAGGGGGTAGCTTGGCCTTTCGGCGAGGGAACTCTCACGTTCCGCTCTATTTAGGTCCGCGCCAAATCTTTCAATGTCAGAAAAATCGATGGTGTATGCGTAACGATCTGAACTCCGGCCAACATGGAATGCACTAACATTCTTGTTGTACATAAACGTAAATTGTCTTCCCTTTCACCTTTCAAATCGAAGACGAAGTTCGTTTATTTACAATACATGAAATTCCCGGGCCTCGTCCAACTAATAGTACAGTTTTAGCATTAAAGACATGACAAGTTACTCGAAAAGCAACCTTCAAGTAACTTTCAAATGTTATTAATGTTTTCAGTTACGTAATGCGAATTGTTATTTTCTTTATGAGATTTGTTGTCAGCTATTATAATTAATGTAATTACTTTACAAAACGTGGGTGTTAGTTTACATTACTGTTATTGATCTATATGTAAAAAAATATTTCAGTACAATATAGGACAATTAGTATGACTAATTGTGAAGGAAAAATTAATGGAAAATTGTGCGGGCCATTATCTAGAGTACGAATAACATAAAATGGTACTTAAGCATCCACCATTCCACGCAATCTTTGAGATTTATCTCAAATTGGCAATGAAAATAAAGACATTGAATACAGCGATAATTGTAACAGACAGCGATTTGTATATACTCACTTATACTTACGTAACACTACCATACATTTACAATACATACATTTATGTAATACGCTATATACTTGTATATATTTAGAAGTGAAAACAGCCACTTCACATAAAAGTAACTTACGTTATAATATTTTTGGGTCTAAGGTATTCACGATTGATATTAGTATGTATGCATAGCTGATTACTGTTAAGCATAAAAATTTACGAAAATTGCTACAAAAATTACCTACAAACGGAACTGTGCGACTTAATCCCGATTACCGTGCCCATTGCGGGAATAAAGCCAGAGAGAATCCCCGTAGACTTATTCGCAGCTACTTTTTAAAAGTTTTTAAAGTTTTAGATAATTTTGTTAACGTCTTCTTTCTTATGAGAGAAGGATATCTATTTTTAAGGTGGTCAAACACTTTGTGGTTCGAATCTCTCATAAGAAAGAAGACGTTACGACGTACGAGCAATAATAAAAACAAGCCTAGTTTAATAGGCATTGATGAAAAAAAAATATTTTTATTTTAGATTTATGTATGTTATGGACTTCCGGTGGCACCACCGCCACACCTTGATTGATACTTGCTAAGGTGTGGCGGTGGTGCCACCGGAAGTCCATAACATACATAAATCTAAAATAAAATATTTTTCATCAATGCCTATTAAACTAGGCTTGTTTTTATTATTGCTCGTTTACAATAAGACATTTCAGTCCTCGGAAAAACGCATCTGTAATTGATTTCAGATAGAACCCTTGTTCTTGTTGAACTTGGTTACAGATCAGAATCATTCTAAATAAATGCTGTCGCGAAATAATCTATGAAACTTGTTGAGCTGTTTTATGCGGCAATTTGATTTAAATAAAGCGTTTCGTATACAATAACTACGAGTAAGGTTTAACGGTGGCTTAAAGTTTTTGATACAATTGATGACGCATGGCTGTTTCATTCTTGTTTTTATATTATAGAAGTAGTAAATGTGCATTCCATCCCATGTTTAAGCCACATGGACACATGTGTTTTTTTATGTTATGTAAGTAGCAAACAATCATGCAGCCCACCTGATGGTAAGTGGCCACTGCCGCCCATGAACATCTGTAATCTACTCCAGATAAAATCACAGTCGTACTTGAGGTCGGCCACAGATGTGTTGCTACCTCTGAGAACTAAGTTGGAACGCCTCGAATAAGTATGTTTCTCTTACACATCCTTCAGACCAGAACACAGCAGCGGTTAACACTGCTGCTATTCGGCAGATACATTTATAATGGTGTCCAACGGAGTCGAATTCCAAACGATTCAAATACCAATAAAAATACAGGATTATAGTAGAATATTCACGCTAACGACAGGTGTATATTACATAGCATGTTACTTATGTGAGGTTTTCCATCTTAGTTTTCGTGTCAATGCGTCTGATCAACTTCAAACAGGTTCTGAAGCTATTGGCCGTTGCCCTCTGCTTTGTAACGTAAAGGGTTTAATATGAACTGAGGGTATGTTTATAATTATAAAGAAATATCAGCACCGATTGTTACTAATACTGATATCTACTCGAGTTACAGAAAAAACATCAGACGCTGACACTTATGTTCTGCTTAATTCTTTATATTTTTTACGAGTATCCATCTGATGGTAAGTCGCCACTGTTGCCTATTAATGTCTCTAATGAAATTAACCCAAGATAGGATTAGAATTTTAGTTACTTTTGTATTTCCGTGTAACCCTGAAGATTAACATAATACAACAGCATTTAACATTGTTGTTTCGGTAGAAATAGGCGTGGCGTTGGTACCTCCAGAGTGGAAACATAAAAAGTTCTACCAAATTAAATGAAAATCTGTCTGGTCAGTACTGTGTACTAACATCAGGACTATTTTCTTCTTATATATAAAACGCTCTTTTGTCTTTATTCAATAACATTGCCAGTTGCGCTTATTAAAGTATATATTATGCAATAGTTTTCAATATAATGCTATTTGCTTGAAACATTGTAAGTTTGAATTTGTGCGGAAGTGTTGCAATTTCATTTGTCTACTGGGCACAAATCTTTTCTATCGCTCTATCGTATTCTTATCTGACCTTGCGACCTTTCCCCGACGATAGAGTAACTTATGGGCATAACGTAGCCGTACAAAGATGGGAGGGATCGATTTATACGTAATTTCGGGTGAGACATTTTTCTATCTTAAGTATACCTATTGTATTTTGTTTGTGGAAATCGACATCACTTAAATCGATAAAAGATTGTGCCTTTGAATCTTTGAGCCGTTTACTCAGTCAGTCAAAAATTGTAATGTGCAAAAACATAAATCAGAAATTTCACGTTTCGTTGATTCAGAATTGATTCTGGCAACGGAATGAATATATTATTTCCTGGGTACGGTCCCATAATTGTGCCATAAGTCTTATTGTGAAAAAGGGACTACATCCATCAAAAGTCCGCTGTTTTGGAACCTTTCATTGTTCTCTCTTTTCGAATGGATGAATAGACGGATGGATGCATGGATCCGGCAATGATTGCCGTATAGCAAGGATTATGGGTCTTACTCCGGAGGTCCCGAATTAAAACCTTACAATAAATACCTTAAATAGAAATAGCTTGGAATTTGAATTTGGAGACTTAATTTACTCCCGATTTTCTCAGACAATTAGTTAAATCATTAATTTTTGTTTCAAAATCTCTACTAAATCTACATAGTGCTTAACATTTTAGTTCAATCCATTGAATAATTACGGTTGTATTTGAATTAGACACTGACAAAAAAAGCAAACTATTTAAAGGTGAAGAATCAGTGGGTAACTCTTTACAAAGGAAAGGAGTGTTACATACTTTCACTACGGTTAAAATACGGTCCGATGTGAATTGCGAAACTGTATCGAATGGACTGGATTCGTGAACTTATCATTCCAGCGCGATTAGAATTGTTCGGAGGGAATCCCGTGACATTCTAATGCTGGCATCGTATAACCGCGTTTTAATGGTTTGTTTGTAGTTTGTTGTTGGAATAGTTTTCTTTGGTGGAGCGAATAACAGCACACATTCGTAATAATTTAAAATTACTGGAATAGACGACAATATTAAAGTTAAATCAGAAAGTTGTTTCGATGTAACACACCATCTGTCTTTTAAGGTCCACTGCTGGAAGTAGGCCTTCCCTAATGAAAGTTTTTACCAGTAGTTACCATTTATAGGTACAAGTTCTGCTCATCTTCTGGATTTTTGTTACTCAGTTGCCTGGTTTGATATTCAAGGGAAGAGAAGGGGTGGTGGTATTTAACACCGACAGAACACGACTCAAAGGTTATGGTAATTTAGACATAAAACATGCGGCGTTTCAAAAGTTTACATCGAATTTTGCTTGCAATCTTTTCACGGGGCATACAAGAGATAAGCTTTTAAACAAAGAAAAACATACACCGGTTTATCTCAATGAGGTTAGATCAGTGCATTTGTGACTTAGAGACCATGTGTCATTTTCTGTTAGAAACAGAGACAGCAATGATTATTTAACATTAGACAGACTGAAAGACTGTAAATTCTATTACATGAAAAAGGTCTATTAAAACTTTGAAAATAATAAAGTTGTGTTTTATACTATGGAAGTAGCAAATAACCATGCAGTCCCTCTAATGGTAAGTCGCCGCCTATTTAAAGAAGAAGATGAATAGAGTTTTATCTGAGGTTGTCCATAAATTCGTTGCTGTTCCTAAGGACTAAATAGTAGTCTTGAAAAAGTATGTCTCCCTTACTATATCTTTCAAACTCGAAATCAACAGCTTTAAACGCTGCTGGTATTTGGCGAAAGGTTCAGTAGCAGAGGTTCCGCCGGAGTTGAAGTACAAAGAATTCTATCACCTTCAAAGCAACAAGTAATCAAACAGATATCGATAGGTACAGAAATGGCTTGAATAAATGTAGCAAATTGTTACTGCTGTCAAGAAGAAAGATATCCTGAAAATGAATTACTCGGAGCATTCTCAACAGGCAACTATATTAATTCTGAAGAGATTTCCATCAACGACTATTAGCTAAATAGGATTAAGTAGTAAGATCAGTTCAAGAAGGATATAAAATAAATGTTTCTTTCGCTGCTTTTTTCTATGAACGAAACGCATTA
>DWNY01001953.1:0-11720 GCA_018250635.1 Telegonus apastus
AAACTTTATAGCAATATTTGGTTTGTAAAGGAACAACACTTTACGACCAGATTGTAATTTGTCAAATAAATAAACCACAGACCAAATGTTAAAGTATGCAACGGGCGGTTTAATCAAGGTATCAGAGTAAAACCGGATCTAAATTTAAAACCATCGTTTATAATAAGAATTTTCGTTAAACCATTGTGTTCACTGTTGTATCGCTAGTCTTCGTTTAATAAGGCGATGGAAGTTTCCATACCCAACGTTTTTATAACTGCAACAGGACAGCAATAGATTTTGTTACCGAAGCATAAGCTACGTAATCCTTGTTTGTATTATTTTCCTTATCTTATTGAATCAAGAGATCTCGAGTTCAACGACATTCTCAGCTATTTATAGGTTCCATTGACACTTATTGGTGTTGTCAAAGTACAGACATGTTTACGAAGCGGGTGATGGATGGTGCCGCATCGAGCGAATCAATCTTCGTTCTGCCGAAATGATATGAAACGCTTAAGACGCTACGAACAAAGTTCGAGAAAACATTAGCCATGTGTACTTGTAATGTAACGTAACATAACATTAATAATGTGGCAAACATTTTTAATCAATTTTTAATTAGAGTGATTACAAATGTCAGATTACAGATGTGTGCGTTGACTTTGCTGTAAGCACATCAAGCAATTGCTACAAATAAATTTATAAATGTCTGAGGTCGGATTTGTCTCAGGTGATGTGTTGTGATGCGTCAAAACGGTTTCACAATACATTTTTTTGATGCCACTATACAAATGTATGAAAATGACACCGTTCTGTCGCATCACAACAAGTCATGTCAGACAAATATAAATCCGATATAAACAATAATTCTGTTAACATGGACATAACAGGGTTCAATAAAAACTGTATCTAAGCAGTATTTTTAATTATCTCTTGCTAATTTCTTACAATGTATAGCGTCCTCGTCACGCCACGTTGCAGACCGAAAACCTCTTTTAAAAAAGTAATCGTTACAAATAGCAGAAAATGAGTATGCAATCTACCCTATGCTAAGTGGTCACTGCCACCATTTGATATTTGTGACGAAGTTCATATAAAACGAGTTCTATCTAAAGCCGATCACAGAAGGGATGCCATATGATAGCCTCATATATAAATCAGCCAGCATCCACACCCTTCCACCGAAATACATAACTGCTTCACTTGACATACATATGGTTGTGACACCGGTCGAAATATACTAATTTTACCACCTTTATATACTTCAGCCATTATTTTGAAATATAATCACTATGGAAACAAGATATGTTTGTATTATTAAGTTCACTGTAATAACAAAAATACAAAAGGAAATTTTACCTTCATTTTAAAACATGCAAATATTTTCATTGCCACTCAAAAAAGGTTCATTGTTAATTATTTAAGCAAATGATTGTGAACCGCTTTGTTATTAATTATATACGTAAGGCTTCGTTCCGTGATGCCTAATGATATGTACACAATCGCACTGAAGCAATGCGAAATTATGCTTCAATTAATTTCAATTTATTATGAACGGATGGTTATATTTCATGATACAACACTGATTAAAACACTCCCTGTAAAAACGTTCTTAATAGTGTGTTAAGTCTTTATACTTGGTCAATGAACGATGGCTTAATCCTTCTCATCCTCAAAGTAGGTTTATTGTTCGGTAGTCGGATAGTTATAGATTAAAACACACACACAGACGCCCTTTCTACACTCATAGCCCTACAGTAGGATTTGCTCCTATGTCGTGGGTGTCATGGAAACACACAAAGACGAAAACACACCCAGACCCAGAACAGAAACCTAAATTCATCATTCAGATATCTGTCTGGCTGGGGATCGAACCCGGAACTCACTGCGTGTCAGACCGGTATGGTGACCGCTCCGCCACACAGGTCGTCAAATTGACAATATAAGTTATTAAAATTACAATCAACTTTCATTTTTACACTCACAACCCCGTAATAGGGTTGATTTGTAAGGTGTTCATAATACACACAATGATGATTTCACCCAGACCCAGTAGAAATATCTAAATTCAACACTTTGATGTTTTTTAACGGAATTCGAACCCGGAACATACGCAACGCTTGTAGGGCCTACCTCCGGTTACACTCTGGTGTTATGGGGTTGATAACAGAATAGTATATGACAGTGGCTGCTTATAATCATGTTCTACACTCTCGTTGACTATTTCAATATTATAAAAAAAATCTGGCATAAATATAAAAATGCTGTTACCTACGTATTCCAAAATAAAACGAATTGGTTTGATACGATTCATATCTGTAGATTATAATTTTGCACTTACATATGTAATTAATACTAGAAGTACTTAAGTAGCTGTATTCGGGTAGAAAAATAGTAATAACTTAAGTAACTGTATAAAGCTCTCACCATATATTGTCGTTTCCTCATACAAAGTAAGTTTAGAAACGTATCGTGACAGTAATTTTGAATTCTGAAGCTTCAAAGGAGCCGAAACTTAGATATTTTAGTTAACTTAGTATATATTGCATCCAGCAATATCTGAAGTTTCGAAAAGCACGTACTTAATACTCATCTTAAATTCTAACTAGATGTAGGTGAGCTAGCATTTCTCTGAGCAAAAACTCACTTAAACGGAAATATATATAAGAATCATTTACCTGCCTACTAATGGACTTGCTCTCAAAGCAGTCCCAACGAGAAGGACTGCAATGGTGGACTATCTTATCCCAATGAATTATGAATTGCAATATATTTATTGCCACTATAAAATGTGTACGTGTGTGTCATGAATTTAAGACGTTTATAAACATTATTTATTTTCATTGCATTATTTCTTACTGAATATTCATACGGAAGATTACGACGATGGAATGAGTCCAGTAAAGTAGCGAGGCCTTTACTTTTTACGAAGTCTTGGAAGCAACAGGAAAAGTCATCTTTCTACACTTATGTACGTTATCTAACGTTGTATAATAGACATCCCACCATTTTTACAAATTAATCCCCAATATACATGATTTAAAAAATAATATCATGCTGCGACATAGCTATTCCCCGCGTTCCCGCCATATCCCTTATTATATCTTATTTATTTATACAAAATCCTCGGCTTAAACAAAATTATGTTATGAATAAATATATGTAACTTAAAATTAATATATAAGACAGAAACGGACTTACATTACATAAGAAAAAAAATGTCTTGACATTTTTCCGTAAATACTAATAGGTATAATTGCATTCCTGTCATACAATTTACATACGTATTTTAAAACTTATATTCCTGTTGAAAAACAAAAAAAAATACAATTATTAACAAAAGTTTATTACATAACAAATACTTGTATATTAACAAAACGAAACTGCAAATTGACTCAACGCTTAATAAATCGAGTCAACCATTTTTATTTCGCTGTCATTGAATCCAAAATATAAAACAATATTTGTACATTCAACTGTACATTGTATCACATTCTGAATTACTGCGAAGTATAACGTGGAAGGTATGAAAAAATTGAACAACAGATATTGGGCGTGCGCATTTTCCCGGAAGCTATGGGCGGGCTCGAACAGCGGATTTATGGCACCACATCCGCTTCCGGTGTCCCCCCCCTCGCCATTCCGTTCTACACGTCATAAAGATATTCGATATGGCAGTTTTTTCCCAATTTTTATTGTGATTTCGCGTCGTAACAAACGCAATCGTCGCCTACATTACCTGCATAGTGTCGTTTGGTTAGCGAATTGGCATCGTAAATATCGATTCTTAGCTGAGTTTTTTTTATTGTAACAGTCTATTTGATGCTAAGTGACCACTGCCACGGATGAACATATGTAGGCAAGTTCATACTCCTCCACCGGCTCACCTTTTTTGCCTAATAAAAGCAGTGTGAATCGCTGCAGTGTTATGGTTTAAAAGTTCGGGTAAGGGAAACATGTTTATTCGAAGCATTCCAGAATAATCCTCAGAAATACTTTTTGACTTCAGGTAGGATTCAAACTTTATCTAGGGCTAATCACAGATATCCGTGGGGGACAATGACCATCAGTTGGTCTGCATGCTACACCTGGATTAATGTGGATGACATTAGTGCACAATTATGGTTTTGGTTTTCAAATTATGGGTTCACAATTATTTATTCACAAAAATACTCAACTCAAGCGAAACGAGATCGTTCATTAATTATGCAGAAGATAATTACCGGATATTACTATCGATATTAGCGGATTATATTTGTCAAGACTGGGATTATCCGATGCCTAGAATACTAAGAAAGGAACTATTTTGTATATATAGAACTTATAGAGGCAGCAAACGAGAATGTCATTTATGTAAAATAAATAAATAATATACCCCAAATAGCCTACCAATTTCCATATAGCCTTCGAGACGTTATATATAGAGATACCTTTGAGAACTTTTGTTAAACATCTCTCAGGCGTGCAGGTTACCTCGCGACATTTTCCTTCACCGTTATAGCAAGTAATAATTGCCAATCCGCATATATCTTTGAAAAGTCAGAAGTGCGTGGGATTCGAACCCAGGATCCCTTTATTAGAGGCCGAGATTCAACCATGACATTATCACTTAATCACTTATACAATAAATATAATACTCTTAGTTAGAGACAAAAAGAGCAATAAGGGCAATATATAGTCTACAAAATGGTGAGTTCTTGTTGATATTTTAACTGTCCACATTTAGTACATTTATGTACACTGTCAGTACATTTATGAAAATACAATGTACTTATGTAAGAAAACATAGTAATATCTTTGATCAAAATTGTAACCATCATAATGGTAATACTAGAAAATAAAAATAAACACGCGATACCTAAATACATATATGTATGTAGGTAGTGTAAGGTGGTTAAATCTTTCATGGGCAACTTTCTGAAGCATTCGCTTCTACAATAAATTACCATATCTTGACCCTCACAGGAAATAAATTTAAACGTCATTAAACAAATTCTATGCAAGAAAGCTTACTAATACTTATAAAAAAGTGATTATTTGACTGATAAAACTGTATGGTCTGATATAGTTCTAGTACCACATGTTCTTAGTGAAAGTTGTCTCTGTAATTAAACTATTTTTTTAAGACGTGTGTTATGGAGTTTCTTTTACCACTTCTCCATAACGTAACACCTTTGCGAAGCGGTGGTAGATTATTTGACGTTCAAATATGATTCTGTAGAGATCTGATTTGATTTGATTTGAGTAAAATAATATTAAGAAGTAGTGTTAATTTAAAAGTGACTGTGTTTTCAAGTATTACTAGTACACCCCGTAAAACAACGTCTATCACAGTATCTTGTGAGAAAGTTACAAAGTAGTTAAGCGGCGGTAAGTTTCGCGTGACACGATCGACATCGATTTTCTATTTGCTGACGCTCGCTTGGATTTCTTTTCAAAAACTTTATACTACTTTATTTCGGATGGATTGTTAACTTGACAATAAGAATATGTGTGGTATAGAAGTAATAAGACATAGTTATCCGAGGCGTTCATACTTAATTCTAAACAATAGTAATGCATCAATTCGACTTCAGATAGGACTGACAAACCTATTTGGGGTATATTATTTATTTATTTAGACTTTCTACCAATTTATATATGGCCTGTGCCCCGTGGTCTAAGGCCTCCTCCGAAGAAAAGACTTCCAACCATTTTGAGAAATTTTCAATGTGTTCAGTCTTTGGAACTGTAATAGAAAATGACACGTCATTAACTAAAAGCCTATTTTTACAAGTGAAGATAGAAATATAAGTAAAAAAAATTCTTGGAACAATGTTACCTACTACTGAAGTAGTCATTTAATCCAGCATAAAGAAGTTTTAAATCACTAAAAAGAAATCCAGTCGGGAGTCGACAAATAGAAAGTCGATCCAGTTCGCGACCCGCCGGCTAAACTTATCATCGCTTAACCACGTAACTTCTACAGATAGACTTCTAGCTTAATGTTAAATGTGAATTTTAATAAAGCCGAATAAAAATGTAGAAAGAATAAACTCAGATTGGTTGAAAATAGCCCTTCAAATGGTTTTTAGACCACTTTCAAGAATGGAGGATTACTCAGTCGTTTTCCTTTACTGGTAATGGATGATAGATACTACCTGATTCCAGACTACTTTGAAAAGAATATGGAAGAGAGATACGAGGGTTTCCGATACTTATACGAGGGTTCCCAATTTGTTACAATAACATTGAAATAGCAAAGAGGTATAAAATCTATCTGATGACAAGTTTCCACTGCCGCCTTTGGATATTTGTAATAAAATAAACAGAACGGGCATTCAGCTTGAACCCGTTTAAAGATGCGTTGCCATTCTTGAGATCTAAGGAGGTCGCCTCATATGTATGGCATTGACTCCAAGTGCAACCCTTCCATTAAAATAAAAAATAACTTTATACTAGAAATATAAATACTGGTTCTCAAACAATTCTGGTTCTGTCCCATTTCCACTACTCCTGAGTAGCAACGCATTTGCGGCCAACCTCAAATTAGGGCTCCAATTGTATCTGCATATAAAAATGTACATTGACCATGTTTGATAATAGCTTTCTAGTCTCTAGATAGTATTTGGTGGTATGTGGTGATATATCGGTATAATATGGCTTTGGCGCTATGTAATAAAATATACATACAGACAAACGTAGAACCTCCTTTTCCAAGCCAGATAAAAATAAGATCAACTTAAAAATATTAGAATATCATCAACCGCTAGAAATTCCAACTTACCAAATGTAACAAGAATATAACGAGAACTATTTTTTAATTAATGAACATGAACTGAATAATTATTCATTATGTCCAAGAATAACGGGCCAACTATTTCTTAATTAACCACTGCCTTCATTTCCATTTCAAAAATAACGTAAAGAAAGTTCCCTTGACCCAACTAGCGTTTTCAGAGCAGAGAATAGGCAAGGGTGCTTCATATTATACACGCGAATATAAACTCTAATGCGTTGTGATACAGGTTACTTGGAATCGATATAAGTAGAACTTTTAAGTAGTAAGATATAAGTGTAAGTTTAAAGGTGGTAGTACCCTTTCTGGTTCGAATCCAGCAGCACCACCGTCACACCTATTTCTGCCTTATAACAGCAGTGTTAAGCGCTGCCGTGTCCTAGCTTGAAGGCTGTGATAACTTAGTCCTCAGGGGTAACAACGCACCTGTGGCTGTCTTCAGATATGACTGTGATTACAGATTTCCAGGGGCGGCAGTGGCCACACACCATAACGTGGTCTGCACGCTCGTTTGCTACTTCCATAACATAAAGAAAAAAGTGCACAATCGCCACAATCACAACACCAGCAATGGAAGTTTATGAGCGATGCATACGAATCGATGTTCTGTCTGACAATCCATCAGACATATGTATATAAATTGTAATTGATGGATGTATTATACTAATATATATCCGCTACAAAATAAAAAAACAATATAGATATGAGTGGAAAACACTTATTTTACGTATTTTTAATTAGTAAGCCTTCACGCACTTAAAATTAACTTAGAAGCAAACGTAATTACCGCATAATTTTACTACCGTGATTACTTCCAACCCAATATTCTTGAAAAAATATTTTTTCACACACTGAAACGGCACGCCAAAGCAAATTATTTCAATTTACAGCAATTCTATGAACACGTAATCTATATTACCGCAATTGCGGTAAAAATGTAATGGTCGTAGAACTCTGACATACGCATAAAATTGTACCACTGCTGCAGGTAATAATTTTACCGTATTTTAGGAGCAACCTTAAATATTACCATTCCCATTTATCAATTGACTAGCTGATTCAAGCGGTCTGACCCTCGTTAAAGAAGTAAAAAGGCATACATTAATATTTGCCTAATACCAACTGATATTAACGCCCGCGACGGCCGCCCGCATGCGCGTGGAGTGCGCTAGTGATTATTTCAAAAATTAAAGTAACCTAGTTCAGTTATTTTCTAATGAAAGTCCCACCGTTTAGAAGATTACTTCAGACAAACAGACAGACAAAAAAATTTGATTGTATTTTTATTATACGTGCCGTGTATACTTTCATATAAATTTGGTAAAAAGTTGTTATTTTGATATAACAAACATACACTACTATTTTATTTATTTATATAGACTAGTCTAGTCATAACTAGACGGGTGAACAGCTCCTTCTTCCCGGGGATGAGGCGACTAAGGGAAAATATTGAAGAAAATGCTGCCCATACAGTGTTCTCCTGTGTCATATGTACAACATCAACACTAACTGCGGTCACCAACACGCATATCAGGTGAGGTGACTAATGCCATCTCCCATTTAGAGAGACCTGTGTCCAGTAGTGACCTCAAAAGCCAATGGATCTATAGCGCTGTTATGTTCTAGTGTAAAGGGTTTTCTAAAACGGATTTAGGTACAATTTCTTGGCATTGTTTGTATGTATTGAAAAGTTGAATGAAACTGACAGATTTTTATCAGGACCTCTAATTTTTGGCATATTGTGTATAGAATGGTACGGTATATTACAATACAGGACAAATTTAGATGAAATAGGGTTTATATTGTTTGTTTCTGTAATGATTCAGAATGTCATACCAGCCGCGTTGAAATAAAGACGTTGAAATAATATACTCAAAATACCTTTTAACTCCGTAGATGAAGTACTTACCTATAAATATACTACAGCTGGGAAGAGTTAACGTTAAGTTCTGGTTCCCAAGGAATAACGTACCTCCAAAACAAAATAAAAATAAGAATAACCGTCTATGCAATTGACGTACTATGCAGATTGTAGGCATATCGTTCACATGTTTTTGCCTGTAAAATGTAGGAACAAAGGTGCCTTCACACCCTTTCATGTGACTTCAGAACTACAATGTAAGTCACATCACAGCAATGGCTACACTGAAGTGCCCTAACATCTCGATATGGCACTCATCGCACAGCCGCGATACGATCTGAGCACATTGACCCGAATGAGCCGGCATTTGGCGAGCGCCGCGCCATATCCGCCACTCTCGTATTCTGCTACCCTGGTACCCAGATATCAACGTCAGTTATGATTCTAAGTTTTAAAGTATGCATTTTGAAATAAGTAAGTTCATTTAACTGTCATAACTGATAATTATACTGCTGCTCACGAATAGATATCGCAAATAACAAATAGAGTTTTGAAATTTTTACATTTTTATAAAAGTAGGACTTATTAGAACTGAATAACAACAGTATTTAAAAAGTTTTGTTAATAATTCAACTCTTCATACATAGGAACGTCTAGGGCCAATTCAGTGTTCTATATTTTTGATTTTCCTACTCAATAACTATAAAAATACTTCAGAATTTTTCCACTGCATACTATTGTTTGTAGGTATTCGGTTTACACTGTCTCTGAGCCAAAATCCCTTAATCTTTGACATAGGAAATACCTACTCGAGTGCCACCCTGAACAGTGTATGGCTGTCCAATTTTCTTCGAGTTTGGCGAGGGTCTGGTACTCTACAAAAACGTAATTCTGTGCCACATGTAATACGAGTTTTATACTGTAGCATAGTTAACCCTTGGCTACAACGAATCGCGCGAACTTTAGGTTAAAGTTAAGTGGTAGTAATATGGTCAATTAATGTGAGCAATCGGTCAGTAACATTGCAAATGAAACCTTTTTAAGAATGTGTGTTATGGAATTTTTTTAACCGCTTCTTTGCTTTTGATTTTGGTAAATCAATTGGCCAAGTCATATTGAAATTTAACTGTCTTATAGACCCATACTTATATACCTATAACCACCGACTTATACTAAGTTTATATATATACGCTGTAGAACTCTTTGTGGTTCGACTTTGGCGGTACCATCGTCATACATTACTGTCTAATAATGTATTCTGATTTCAAGAGTATTGTAAGGTAGACATGTGTATGTACTTGTCCGACGCGCTCCGATTTCGTCCTCAGTGGTGGGAAGTGTGGAAACACATTTGTGGTCGACCTTAAGATTCTAAATCTTATCTTTGGCTGGTCACAAGTATCCATGTGTGGCAGTGGCCACTTACCATCAGATAGATTGTATATCTGCTTCTTTTATAGTATAAATTGTATAAAAAATTAAATAGTACTTTTGATACGTATAATAAATATGTAGATCGATCAGATTTATCATAGAGTCGTAGTTACATTGAACATGACAAAAGTATTTACTGGTATTAAGGTCATATGGAGTAACATGACGAAACTCTACTATAACTCAGTAAATAGGCTTAGAAATACTCGACCCAGTTAATTGGATTTACACCTAGCCACACATTCATGTTAGTTAATATCTGGTAATCTTCACACATTGTTATACGACAATGCTAGTATTCAAATGTTTTCTTGGGGCTTACATGCGATTTTAATTATGGCAACACCAGTAGGTACATTTGTCTCTACCTTATAACAGCAATGTTAGTCGCTGAGACGAAGAAATATACGCTAATGGAGACATACTTACCCCAGACATTTCAAGTTCTTCCGCAAAAGTAGCAAAGCACTCCCGACCTCAGGTAGGACCCTAATTTTATAGCGAGTTGACTACAGATGTCCATGGGCAGTAGTGATAACTTACCATCAAGTGAACTGCTTGCTTTTTACTACATTATTATGAAAAGAAACGTCTGTGTACATATTGAATGTGGTATAACCCTCTGTCCAAATACAACGACACTACCGCCACACCTAATAACAGCAGTATTCAGCGCTGCTGTGTTCTAGTTTGTAGGCTGTGGTAAGGAAGACATACTTATCTCAGACTTTCCAAATTAGTCCTCCAGGATAGCAACACATCTGTGGCCGATCTCAAGTAATACTTTTAATTTGATCTGGGGTTGATCACAAGTGCCTATGGGCGGCAGAAGCCACTTGCCATTAGGTAGATTGTAATCTCGTTTGCTGCATCCATACTATAAATAAAAAAGGACCTAACCCGTTATCCTGTTAATATATCGCTGTGGCCTAAAAGTCATAAGTTAAAGTTCGAGCTGTACTAAAGGATCAAAGTTTTAATATCATTACGCATTCTAACATGTCTCGGTGTATTATGAGCATAAATTAAATTACAAAACTTTCTAATTGTTTCGCCTAAACAAAACTCATTATGTGAGTCAACAACTTATGCCCAGATTGGGTTTCAGTTTGAGCCGGAGATAATCGATGCTGTGTCAATATATTAGTTATCGGTACGGAGTAACAACTGACTCATAGATAACTTAAGCGATAGATAGATAACATAATATGTAGTTTTTGTTTAAGTATGTTGGAGTTTGTTCCGTCATATATATTATATAGTAGACGTGCCCGCGATTTCAATTATAAAAAAATGTTATATGTAATGTAATATGACATACCTGCATATAATTCAAACTTTATTTATTGAAAAATTTCAATGAATGAACTTTTTTCAAAGAGGACTGAAATCTATCCCACGACAACCGTATATTTTTCCGTGATAAAAAGTGTTATATATCTCTGTACCAAATTTCATGCAGATCCGCCAAACCGTTCTGAAGTTATAAAGTAACAAACATCCATCCATACATCCTCACTAACTTTCAGCTTTATAATATTATCAGTAGTTCGTTTATATGGAAAATCCCTCTCTTTAATAACAATATTGTTAAGCACTGCTGTGTTGGGTTCTGTAAGAGATAGGCGTTCCAACTTAGTCCACACGAATAGCAACGCATTTGTG
>DWNY01001954.1:0-11713 GCA_018250635.1 Telegonus apastus
CCATTTTGTAAAAATTGACATTCCTAAATTGTGCTATGTGTTAAGTCAATAACCAACACATAATACTACTACTTAGTCAGTGTTTTTCAAAGTGTGTGGTCGCTTCACATGGGGGTCCCAAAGCCTCCATGAGGGGATTGCATTAAATCAGTATGTGGGTAATTACAAAAATCGATAAAAAGAATTTAAGTAACTATTGGTAACTTAATAAATTACAAGGTAGATATAGTGGGAAGTCGAAATTATCACATATCTTAGTAGCTCAGGCTCCTTAGTGCTAACGAAAAATTCTTAGGGGGTTATGCCATAATAAAGGTTGAATTGTCGAGCCGCAAATGCTTTTGTCATTGTCTTCTAAGGCTTCGAATGACGTTTTTGATGAATGAATGGTAAAGGAGTATGTTTGTCGGTAGGACAGTTAGTCTTAACTTTTCAAAAGTAGCTAAGATCAACAGACATTTTTCAATATCATCAATTCGTGCTGATCACGTGTCTCGTCTCCTGCTTTTGAGTGTCTTGAAATGAGAATGGTTTAAAACACATTTCATATTGTTAACTTTACTAGATAAAATACTAAAATCATAACTCTGTGGAATATTCGATAAAACAATACGCGCCTATTATTATGAAACAATTTTCGAAGTGTGTTAAGAGTAATGTAATATACTTATCAGTCATATTATAGCCCAAATAATATATTTATTATAGAGCAAACGTGGCTCTGACAAGAATCTTATCTATTTCACTGCTTACGTGCTTGACTGCTCCTTCCGTCGATGCTTTATTGAAGCTGTTTATTTACTTTAACTTTATACTATTTTTTGGCCATAAGGAATATCCTAAATATTTAATTAAATTGCAAAATAAAAATATACAGTCCGTTCAATGTAGAATAGACAGAAGAATGAACGGCGTAATGTTAATAATAGAGTTCTATCTGCAAAGGAAGCTTAATAAGCAAATGAAATAGCCGATTTTCCTCTAGTCTTCTTGTTAAATTACGCGTCGACAGTCTACAGTGTGGCGCAGGATGTAAAGGGCACGTTAAGATATTAGGAAAAAGTCCCTTTGTTTTCTAAGGTCAGTCTGCAAACAGTAAGAAATCGGTACCTACGTTATGTCAGTTTAACAACAATAATTATTTTACCGTTTTACGCTCCTTTATGAATAACACACACACAGAAGTTTATGTATATACAATTATAGATACTCTTCTTTATGACCTATATTGTATTCCGCAACTCAAAACTAACATAGTTTGTGCTAAAGTATTTAAAGCTAATTTCTCAGTCGTGTCTACTGATTTGGAAATCGCATTGCGATTTGCTTTGTGCTCATCGCTGGCATCTTCAAGTAAATGTCATTATGTCAATGATATCATACTTATTTTTTAATATACCTAACTAACACGACGCCTATTGAAAGGACATGAATATCTCGCACAAAAATTTGCAGAATATTCTTTCCTCTCATTGTTGTTATCCGAACTAGTCACGTTCAGTTAAAGTTTACGGCAACATACGTTCTTCCTAAACGTTACGCGTACAGTTAACTAAGTGGGTCAATGATGTAGGTCTGGATGAATCTCGAACAAGTAATCGAAAGCTTTGGTCAATGGATCGTTTTTTATTAAAAGGTCGACGTCACCGCGTACGGTTGATAAGGTCGCCGGTCTGTCGCTAGCTTCCGAGCGAGGTTTTTATTTGTTCGTTGACCCGATCGGGTGCTGCGCTGGCGCACATACTCATTACGCTATGTGACCGCTGAACAGAGGCACTCAGATTTGATCTCATATATATTCGCGTCAACTAAAACATCTACCACATTTTAGTCGTCTCGTCCTACGTTAAAGTGACTGGTTCAATGTGCAATAATTACATGTCGGTGAAAAGATTAGATGTATGATTAGTTAGTTTAGTTATTTTTGGGTATGTATGGATAACGGTTTATTTTTTCCTTATACAGTTATGTGCAAGTAAAATGATTCGTTCAAATTAATGTAGGTACATTTAATATGACGCGTAACATAAAATGTTTTTTTTTTAATTTGCCTAATTTGCGTGCTTAATTTGATAAATGTTTCAAAGTATTCATTTTCTTACACTTAATCATTTTAAACACCCATTAATCACACTTCTGAATACCATCTAGTTTTTTTAAAATACATTAAAATGTTAATGGCATGTTTTATGTTAAATATTATGACTAGATATAATATTATTAGGATAACGTTAACTGCTCCTGCCTCCTACTGTATTGATTACTTTACCAACTTTTTATACGTTTTACATGTAGATAAAATGAATCGTGATATTATTAATATCTATGTCGTGACTAATAGTAAATATAATGGATATTTTGTTCAACCAGTAGATACCGTTTTTAAATAATAGTTCAGTAAGTCACAGGGTAACACTTATCGCATGTAAGTTGATATTGTAAGAATATACCTACTAAGAATACCTATACACATATATTTAAATAATATACACCTGTTATATTGGAATTAGGGAGATAACATGGAACACATGATTGAAATTATACGATCTAGGTACGAATTATAACGATGAAAAATTACTCGAATAAAAATATTTGTAATCCGATCTGTTTAGTTTGCAAATTGTTAAACTCACACATGACGACACAGAGGCGACATATTCAGATGGTAAATATAAAGTGCAGAAATGTATATTTCATTTCATCAATATTTTGCATTTTAAACGTTATGATATGAAGAATTTTAAAGGCCTATCTTACATCAGGAGATAACATGAGCTAAAATTAATGAGTATGTATATGGTAATTTATGTATCTATAGTATAGTTTTTACAGTCGGCCATCGCAAGCGAATTGAGGTGGTGGGACTCTTTGCGATTCGGTCTCTCCTAAATCATCCGATTTTTTTATTTATAGGACAATTATTTTTTACAATTTATGACAAATTACCTAAATGACGATGACTCCAAATAGTTTTTATGAATCTTTCAAGCTAAACTAACCAGCAATAACAGTAATTCTAGCTTTGCTGTGGTAGGGTTACGACAACGAGTCATGAAAAGGTTAGGATGGATACTCCATCAAAAGAATAACCTTTTTTTATCGATAATACTCTCTACTACTCTTAGTACGTATGTAATAATATTTCGCGACTTCCTACATTCCGCCGTTTGTAACCTTTATTATGTTTGATATATAAAATCTGTATAACAGTTTACCTACTTTATCAATTTTCTAAATTGTATTTCCACACATAGTTAAGTATCTTAAACGGACAAGGTCTTTAATTAAAAATTCTCAGTAAAGTTACCGTTTTCAAATATATAGATTGATATAGGGACATATTGAATTGTCTTCTTTTCACTGATACTTTCGGCCGACTCCCCGCGTCCCTATAAATGAGATGGCGAACATCTAGGCCCCTAGGGGGTTGCGACCTATACGTTGACAAACACTGGTCTATAAGACAAATGCTAATATGAAAACTTATTTTAAAATCTTTTTTTAACGGGTTACATTTTAGGGTAAAAGTCTATAAGAATGTGGTGGTCCCGTTCAAACGCTCTGTACTTCAGCTGTCTGATAGTTTCTGAACTATGGTTATGTTCCCAAGCAGAGCTATTTACAGCCATATCAGATGTAGAACCGCTGTTGGAAACTCATAAAAGGATTATTGACGACCTGCACTTTTATATAAACAAAGAGGAAACCCGGCTGGAAGTCCTCAGGAAGTGAGTATTATTTTTTTAGTGTTATAATAGTTTCAAAGGTATTGAAATAATAAAAAACACAAACAATGAAAAATTATTAATCGCCTCAGCCATTTCTATCCTATAATAGCAGTATTAAGATCTGGTTCGACCAGTAAGGACAAGTAGTGTCCGACCGAAGTTCGATTTCTGACTGAAGCCAAATCCGATTGTTCAGCTTTTTCTACAAACTATGGGCAAAACCGAAGCCAAAGCTAAAGATTTTTAAAAGTAACAAATTCAGCTCTAAATTTAATGATATACCGATTGAAAAATCCTTAGGAATTAATAGTTTATGCTGATTGTATACAGTATGTGATTGTATAGGGTATCCTGTAAATCATCGTAACCTAGTTGAGGCTATCAACAATATCGTATTTTGTATTACGTAGTATAAACTCTCATAGATTTCGAGTTATTCGCATTTTTGTATAATTGCACAAATTGCGGGGTGCATTCGGTTACTATTTATGTCATGAAAATAGCAAATTGTAAGTTTTTTACTTTAATTGAATCCTTGAAACGACGTTTTTTTAGGAACTTAATAGTTTTTGCTATTAATAATGAAACAGTATTTTATTTTAAGTAAAGTGAAAAATAAACCACAATTTGCGATTGCTACAAGTAACAGTAAACAGTAACTAAGAGTGTGCATTTTATCGAATTTTACATAATTGCTTAAACCTCCAAAAACCATGATAGTTTGTATTAGAACAAACTAAGATACTTAAGGTTACGAGGTTATCAACAATTTACGGGCAACTTACACTTGCCAATAAGTATTTATAACACTTCAATATAACGTGAATTTAAACACAACTGGTGGCATAAGCCCTAAACGAAGCATACGTGAACTCTTCGCGTGTTATCATAGCCATTTATTATTAACGCATTCGTAACAGTTCTTTCAATTTTGGCGCTTGCTAGAAACCTTTAGCTTTCGCCAAAATGGAGATAGGTTTCGGTCGAACGTGGCCCAAACCGAGGCTTCGGTTGGACACTAATGGTTAGAGAGGACACTTAACTATAGGTATGAGGCATTCCAACTTAGTCATAAGGGATGTCGATACATCTGTAGAGTTAACTATGTATGTCCATGTCCGGTAGTGTCCTTTAACCATCAGGTGGACTGCATTGTCATTTGCTACTTTTCTTTATAAAAAGAATTCCTTATATCATTTCAGACATTTGGATATGTACAAAGAGGAACACGTCAAAGCGATGGAAGATATCCCTAACTACTTGGGCAATCCAATAAATGCCTTCACTCTTATCAAGAGATTAACCACCGATTTAGATTACATAGAAGAAAGTATAAAAAAGGGCACCGGTAACTATATAATATGTAAATGTAACTGTGGGCCACGAAACATTCGTGTCAGGCGTCACTCTCATGGCTTTGCAAGCGACAGCTATGAACGTTACAAAATCTTATAGTGCCAGGTGAATGTTTCGTGGCCATCGCAAAACATTTGAGTCATTTTGTAAAATATCAAACATGGTATTCCTGCCATCAAGCTATGCAAGCGCACGGGGATTGCATTTAATAAAGGCGATTAACTTTAAAATAAAAATTAACATAGAGCGCAAAACTGCATCTTCGTATGAATCAGGTGAAAGTTTAATCTTTTAATACGTTAATATTTGTTAAATAATTTGTTACTATAATTTAAGAACCATGTATTATATAAGCTTAGCAGGCTAGCAACCATGTAGGTAAAACTTTTCCACGTAAAATGTTACTTGGGCTTTTGCTTAGGGGCTTTCAATAGATACCACGGTACCTTGAAAAAAAATCGATTTACTTGGGATTATTATTGCACTAAACCTCCTAACTGTCCTTCCTCTGCGCTATATACAAGACTCCGAGATTTTCACCGGCACGCAACCGAAGTCCTCTGAGCGCATTTCCCCTTTCGGACACCCTCTGGAAGTACAAAAATATTGTATCTGAAGCATACGTATCTAAAAATAAATAAAGTATTGAAATATTTATAATTTAAAGGTGCACTAAAATTAGATTACATTTATGTGTCGGACTGACATAAGAAGTATGCAAGTTAAATGCAAAAAAAAGCTTGTAAAATTCGCAATGAGTCAAAAAAATCAAACAAGTTTTTCTTGCTTTCGTAACTTTTAAGTGTCTAAATGACACGAATTTGTAATATTTACCCGAGTGATGATGTGCTAATTGTTAGAAATCTCGTAATGTATTTTTAACCAGGTGTTAATCATTACACATTTTGAGTACCGACCTTGAAACACCGTAACCGCCGTACCGGTACCGGAATGATGAATGAAGATAGTCTTGTTAACAAAAAAAGACAAAAACAATCGGAGCGTGAAGGTCCCGATGTTTTTGTAATTGATCACTTGTCGGAACGATTTTAATTATCAAAGTATAAATTTAAAAAAAAACCTAATTCAGATGTTTATGTAAAGGGAAGCAGCTTCCCCCCTTTACCTTATACCTCAAATCTCAAACAAAATAGGTACGTCATATCATGCACCGGTGTTTTCACATCAGCGTCTTATGCTACGAAAATTTATAATCAATCACTCCTAGGACAATAATTATTGAAATTACAAGGCGTTATTATTAAACTACAACGAGGGCCACGAATCATTCGCTTTAAGAATCGTATGAGCTTTGTAAGGTCACGAATTTTCTCGACAATCTGAAATTTAACTTAAAATTTGAAATGACGCTTGCAGCGATCGTTTCATGGCCCTCAGAAATGGGGCCGATATATTCAAATATCATGTAAATGTAGGTCACCTCACCACATCTTTCCAACGAAAACACAGCAACGCGCAGGCCGTTAGTGTTAAACAAAAGAGGTGATTAAACCTCTTTTGTTTAGAGAAGGTTTTACTTATTTGCGTAATTTGTCATAAACTTGTATACGTATTACTTACAGAATATATAAAAAATATGACAATGACACACGAGGGCGTGAAGTATCCCACCCTTGAAGACTTGACCGGTGCCGCGCAAGCTCTGACCCGGCTTCAAGATACATATCATCTCGAGGTCAGCGAACTCGCCGAGGGAAAATTGAATGGCGTTATATACAGGTAAATATAATAAATGTTAAACATAAATTCTAAAGGATATGACAAATTACATTATTATGACTTTAGTTGTTAGATTTTGGTACAAGTAAGTATAGAAATGTATAATATAACGTGTACAGAATATTCAAGAGGTAAGGTAAAAGTAGATCAAATCTAATAAAAAAATCAAACCTGAACCATACTCTATATGACTATTGTACTCTATATCACATTGAATAAATGTGCCTTTATAAATAAGTCGAAAGTTTACCAACTCTACTTAAAACAAAAAAATCGTAGGAATAGTATGGTATATACTATTCCTACGATTTTTATTTATATTACGATATTTTGACAATGAAATCTTTGTAGACTTATCATTTGCATAGAGGTATTGGAAAGTATTTTAAATACCTTGAAACATTTTATGTTGTATATCGTGGTCGTGGATATCGAATATACATCAGTTAACACAACACAAACACACGCCCAGGTAAAACCACATAAGTAGATATGAGGCTTTTTCTGAGCACTAAGACATTAATTATGTAAAAGGAGCTTTCCACGGCGATACATTAGTGACTCCACTATAAGTCGCAAATGTCCATAAGGCGATAGTGACATTTTTGAAGTAGCCCGTCTGTCTTGTCACTAGGTATAATTATAAACAAAGTATACATCCTTGCAATTACTTAATATAAATTACCCCATCACTTATTTCTAACGTGAATCAGTACATGCTTTTCGTTGGGTGTGGATACCGACTAAATACGTGACGACAATCTTAATCCTCAGGATTGGCTAGGCGCCCTCCTGACTAATAATAATAATATATAATCTCTGTTCTATGTGGAGTGGATTAGAAATAAATTAATGCTTGCTTTAACGGTGAAGGAAAACATCGTGAGGAAACCTGCACACCTGAGAGTTATTAAAAAAAAGTTCTTGAAGATGTGTGAAGTCTACCAATTCGACCTTGACTAGCACGGTAGATTATGGCTTGGACCCCTCTGAGAGGAGACCCGTGCCCTGCAGTTTGACAATGATGGGTTGAAACCGGGTGAAGTTTTACTGACATTACGTGTCGCCATCACCCTGGGTTGGCTGGCAGAGAATGTCATGGATTAAGTTCATCCTTTGTTACCTTGGTGTACAAAAATAAAAAAATAATAAATATACAAATACGGGCGGCAACGGCCATTTACAATAGGTTACAAGTTGGTTAACTGCACGTGTCATAATTGAACTTGAAAAAATACACTTAACTATGTTTTAGTAAATTTATAATTGCTACTTTACAGGAGTGATGACCCAAATGCGCATCAGTAAGTTTTACGCTATCTTGAGTGGCATTTTCTGTTAATCTCTGCACTATAAACTGTAATTAATTATTTATTTACAAAAATAGATAGCTTGGTACTAGCTAGCTCTCACGGTAGTGTTTCCGGGTACAAATCTCAGGCACCTGAGTTTTCGCAGTCATGTATGTGACTCTTAACAAATTAGAAAATAATCGTTTCTTGCTTTAATGGTGATGGAAAACATTGCGACAAAACGAATCAGACAAAGCTGCAAGAAAAGTTTTCAAAGATGTCTGAAATTACATAAGAGAGAGTTGTGAACTATGACCTAAAACCCCTTCTCACTCTGAGAAGGAGACAGTCCAGCAATGAGACTGCAGTAGGTTGATCATGCAACAAAAATACAGTTTATTGCAAATAATATGCGAAGCTTTTGCTGTTATATGTTTTCATAGAAATGTATTAATGTGTTGTCACGTTAAAAACGTCATATAATTGACTTTTCAGTGTAACTGAAGAAGATCCCGTTTCGTGAGTAACGTGTGACGAAAAATATTTTTTATATTTTTTGGTTGCTTGCAATAATCATTATAAGCATTAATATATACAACCCTAAACTTTATTATTTTCATGGACAACAAAAGTTAAAGCGTTATTTAAACAAAACTATTGTTTAAAAACAAACGATATGTATTTAATATCATATTGAATGAATTTTCTATAAATAAATTACACATGTGAAAGACACGACATCATTATGTCCTTCATTAAAGGGCACATAATTAATTTAGGGTCCCCTCCCCCCCTTTTTAGAGGAAAGAAAAAATCAGAAAACAGGAGTAATTTTAGACTTATCTTAATATTATTTTCACGACATCCGGTATTTGGTAAAAAAAAACCTTGTTTGCTTGCGGTAATCAGGACTATGCGTTTGTTATGTGACATATTTGCAGCTTCGGGGAGAATCTTTAAAAGTTAGAAAGATATATAAGTATATTTCTAATATTTTCAGCACACCGATGAGCGCCAGTGATTGTTATGAGCTCGGTCGCACACTTTACAATGAGAAGGACTACACTAATGCCCTCTCGTGGATGATGGAAGCGCTTCGCAAGTATAAAGAGGAGAATGTACCCAACCCATTCGAAGAAGGCGACATCCTTGAGTACATTAGCTTCTCTCATTATTTGTTAGGTAATGGAAAAATAATGTCTCCGGCTATAATAAGCGATTTTTCTCTGTATGCTTTCCTAAATTAATGTTTCCATTTTCATGGCTACAGGCGACTCTAGGACTGCTATGGAATGGACCAACAAGCTTTTAGAGGTAGACCCGAAACATCCTCGAGCACAGGGCAACATTCCACACTATCAGAAGGCCATTGATGAAGAAGACCAAGCATTAAAAAGGAGGAGACGAGGGGTGAGTGTCTGGCAAGCTTCGTCGTCAATTCTTCGTCGTCAGTGCGAATTGGTAGACTTTACACACCTTCAAAAACTTTAAAATTAATAACTCTCAGGTGTGCAGGGTTCCTGACGATGTATTGATTTCTAAAACGCTTATAACTTCGAAAAGTCAGGTGCGTGCCTGGCATTTCAACCTCGGACCCCCCGATTGAGAGGCCGAGTTTCAACCATTAGGCTATCACTGCTTAGTTAGTATCAGTATTAGTAGTCTCGCAAGCAGGTATTAGAAAGTTCTCTTGAAGAAGCCTGTTCGAATTAATAATGTAGAGGACGAATTATTGAAGCTTTTCTATGATTGAATTTGGTGAATGGTGAATGAAATCTTAAAAGCGTTTTAAATCTTGTGGTGCTTAATACAATATATAATAAAAGCAAGTTTGTAAATAAATAATATATAATTATATTGCAGGAGACAGGTGAAGAGGAAGAAAAACCAAAGCCAAAAAGGACGGAGTGGGCTCTGCCAGAACATGAGATGCTTGCCTACGAGGCCCTGTGCCGCGGAGAAATGGAAGTTCCATCTGAAATAGCTATGAGGTACAACATCTTTTTCATTAAAATCAGGTTTCCTCCATTGAAGTACTACGTACTATTAATACTACCTATTTGAAACATAAATCGCGTTCCTTTTTTATAACTTGAAGATTAAAACCCCTAAAGTGCTGTAACAATAATAATACTATCTAACGTATCATTCGAAACTGCAGCGCTTGATTTGCTACAAAAGTGTATGCATGTCATCCGCATATACCAGGGATGGCCAGTTCCTTGATAGTCCGAGCAATTTTGCAAAATTTGAAATTTTTAGCGAGCCGCAACTATATACGTATTTAAAAGGTATTACAAAAAAGTTTTTACGGAACTTGTATTAATTGAAAACATAAAGAAAAATAGGTACACATATCATATTAAATTTAAACACATCTTTTCTCATTCTTTTGATAGTTCTTTAAAACTTGGCGAATACAGCACTTCTCAGTAATTCTTCGAAATGCTCGTTAGTTAATACTGATTTGATACCATTGATGAAATGAAATTTGCTACAACGTTGCACTTAGCCTTTTATATGTCAGTAATATAAAAGACATTTCGAAACACAAACGGAACGATAATATATATTTGTAAATAAATATAATGGCAGAAAATGAAATAATAGATAAATTTTAGGTGAATAGAAAAAAAATGGTTTTTGTATGATACAAAAAAAAACTACTAAGAAAATAGCGCTTTCTATAATCATTGAAAGATATTTCTAATCTATGTTTTAATAATATGTGAACAGGTTAAAGTGCCGGTATTTGACTGAAAATCACCCGTTCCTGAAGATAGCGCCTATCAAGATGGAGCAGATGTATATAAATCCAGACATCATAGTTTTCCATGAAGTGATGTATGATGATGAAATCGAGCACATTAAAGCACTCGCGAAGCCAAGGGTAATTTTATCAATGCAAATATTTTATTAAAACGTCCGAAAAATTAAGTCTAAATTTTGTATTACAAATTTACTGTGGTCTAAAGACTTTAATGTTTACAGTCAAGTATAAAATATTTACAAATTAAAGACAAACAGTTGTTCAAAATGTTTGAACAATACCTATGAAACGAATCTAGTGATCGCTGCTAACATTTGATGTGAAAAATTTTCATAATCCAATATCATAGTCCACTCTGCACGTAGTATTCGAAAAATGGTTCCGCAAATTTTCGCTTCAAGCTTAAATTTTCTAACTAATATTATAAAGCTGAAAGTTTGAGGATGGATGGATGGGTCGATGAATGGATGTTTGTTGCTTTATAACTTCAGAATGACTTAACGGATTTGGATGAAATTTTATACAGAGATAGATTATAATCTGGAATAACATATAGGCTACTTTTTATCCCGGAAAAATGCACTGTTCCTATGGGATAGATTTATTTTTGTTCTTCATGGAGCCTAGTATATTATAAATATGCGAATAGATGAGAATGTATATGCATATGTATGTTAGTAACATTGTCTTGTAATTAATAATTTTAAAGATGGTAGAACCCTTTGTGGTTCGACTCCGGCGGCTGCACCGTCACACTTATTTCTGTCTTATAATAACAGTGTTAAGCGCTGATGTGTTCTGGTTTGAGGGGTGTGGTAAGCGAGACG
>DWNY01001955.1:0-11712 GCA_018250635.1 Telegonus apastus
GTGTTTCAAAATCTAATTAATATGTAATTTTAGCGTGCATTTCCGAGTATATTCGGATGATACCGGATAACATGAAAAAATTGAAAATTTACAGTTGTAGCATAAATATAATTTCAGTTTTAATGTTTTGAAAGACGCTCAGTAGTGTATTAACACAATAAATTGTTCGCTTGACATCCTATACCGGTGGTTCTTAACCTTTTAGTGATGAGGGACCATTAGACAAAATTTCTTTTAAATGGTTGCGTTTCTTTTAAATTTTCGTCTATTTTCACTTCAGTCAATATTAATGTTAAGTGTTGTTGCAATTGCAAGAAGTACTTTATTAAGACGTAATGTATCATACATAATATTAACGAAAAACCGGCGCACAGATGCGAAGATTTTTCATGTCGATTCATATGAGATTGTCATAGCCATCTTGAAAGTAAGGGTTTGACTAGTTTTTGTTGAGTTTAGACCTTTAGCCTTAAACCTTTAGCTATCCTCTAGTGAAAATACCTACAAAACCGGTCTATTTGTTTAGAAGACTACTTCAGCCAAACAGACAGGTAAAAAGACACAGACAGAAAAAAAAGTATAATTGTACCTTTGTTTTAGTTAGCGTGTTTATCATATTCATTTAGTAAAAAGTTGTTATTTTGATCTCCACATTTTATTTATTTGTATAGATGACATATCATTGCGGCAACTTACGGGTAATTACGATTACGAAGACGTAAACATTTTGAAAATGACTAATTCGTCACTACTTTATCGCACCGTGACTAAATATCCGCTTTGATTATCCACAAATAAATATACATCCTGTATTCCTTGTACAACTAATTGAATTATTTATGAATTAGTAATAGGAAGCCTTGAATACGCTCAAATGGTTTACCCGAGAGGCACAAGCCCCAACACTTTGCACTGTATGCGTCAGCGTTAAACTTTAAAATTTATTAAATCATCATGTATGTGCATCATGTGCATGTGTCCAATCAAAGCCATATATGAGATTAAAATGCATCAGCCACAATTCAGTTGCTTCCCTTGAAAAAGACACTGGAATCGCTCGCTTAAGTGCACCGCTTACAAGTCTTACCATACACCAGAACACAGCAGCGCTGCTCTGCTATTCTGATCATTCATATAAAGGCAACGATTAGTATAAACTGTGTCAAGTACCATTACTTCATTCGAA
Organism: Telegonus apastus; assembly: GCA_018250635.1. Taxonomy (NCBI): domain Eukaryota; kingdom Metazoa; phylum Arthropoda; class Insecta; order Lepidoptera; family Hesperiidae; genus Telegonus; species Telegonus apastus. The sequence goes on from DWNY01001955.1 coordinate 1,187, forward strand.
ACGAAGTAGTACATATATGCGTAATTTAGCACCGTTGTCGATTAAGATGACGCTCCTCATTATCACCTACATAATACAATAACCTACAATCTTACTAATATTATAAAGCTGAGAGTTTGTGAGGATGGATGGATGTTTGCTACTTTATAACTTCAGAAAGGCTTAACGGATTTGGATGAAATTTTGTACGGAGATAGATTATAGTCTGGAATAACATATAGGCTACTTTTTGCCACTAGCGGTCACCCACCCATCTACCGACCGGGCCTGATGTTGCTTAACTTTGTAGATCGGTTAAGTCCTACACAAGTTACTGAAACTATGCAAAGTCAAACTTTCAAGTTGTCTAAAGTAAGCGATAAAACTAACCAAAACATAGAAGAGGATTCTTATCCTTAAGACGTCCTGCAAACCAGAATTTCAAAACATGGTATAAGACACCGCTATGATACCAAAACTACTACATAATTCAAATTGCTATAATGATAAATTACGTTAGCTGTATATGTACGAATATTAGAGAGTATTGGATTTTCGTGTTAGTCTAATTCCCCGCAGTTGCCAGCTAATCAAAATGCAATATTCTCGTGTCCAACCGGATGAGCAGGTCATTAGTCGATGCAGTGGTCCAGTACATTATTTAATCATGTTCTAGCATATGTTGTTGACGGATGTACTGATATTACTTAGTATGAATACAAACGGTAATGAACGTTATGTAATTATTTTGTTTGTGTGCTTGTCTTCGAGGGTTGTTGATTACTATTTTATTTTAACACAATAACTCTTAACTTGCCATTGACTAGATTATAACCCAACAATAATGATATAGAATATACGTGTAGATTTGAAAATATTTTTTACAAAGGCAGTTAAAGGTGGTAGCGCAATTTGTGGATCAACTCCTGTAGCACCACCGCCACATATGTTTCAGCCTTTTAAAAGCAATGTTAAGCGTTGCTGTGTTTTGGTTCTAGGGTGTGGTAAGGAAGACACACTTATTCGAGGCATTCCAGCATCGTCCTCAGAGGTAATAATGCAACTGTGGTCAACCCTTGGTACTATGACCTTATCTGGGGTTGATTACAGATATCCGCGGGCGGTAGTGGAAACTTACCATCAGGTGGACTGCACGGTCGTTTGCTGCTTCCAAAAAATTTAAAAGAAATAAACAAGTCATTAGCTTTCAAGCGTAATTAAGAATTATAAAATCATAAGACAAAATGGTACTAACCAGGTACTGACTGTTTTTACTTACCTGTTTTTATATTATCCCCATCTACTTAATAACATAATGAGCTTATTAAATCCATAATTATCAATAAATAACGAAGAAGTAGCTTACATCTTAATATGAAATATGGGTAACGGCAACTTTATTTTATAGGTAGGCAGGCAAGCGATATCGCATTGCCTAGCACGGAGCCCGACGCGTTACATTACAGGCCGATGCCCAATAACGCGCATGATTGAATTCGGTCAGAGCCTATGTGACAGACAGAAGTTCAACTTTTTATATTATAGAACTAGCCAAAAATAACGTTTTATAAATTCAAATTTCTTGTGTTATGGGCGCCGTGAACACAAAAAGAGCCATAAAAACACACATATACTTAGATCCAAAAGAGCCTATCCGGAGATTGAAGCACGAATCCCCTGTGTGAGTGACTCGTGGATTAAATTAGGTAACATCAGGCACGGGCAGGAGTTCGATAACTGACCGTTTCTGTTTCTAAAATGTAATGGCGAAGCGACGTCGACAGAACGGAGTTCCAAACAAGTGCTACATACTTCACAATATTGAACTTCTGTAATATCGCTTAACTTTGCTTAGAAGCTCAGTCTTCGCTTCCACCACATGATTTTAGCCACGCTGCCGCCGTTTTAAATTTCCCCTGCACCTGGATTAAATTGCTCTCCCATCGTAAAACTAATTTCGATCACATCGTGCGCAGAGTTACGTGAAATAAGCTTTTAAGTTAAACATGTCGATTTTCCATCTCGCAAATTTAACCTGATTTACCTCGTAATTTTGTGCAACATATACATTTTACTTTTTTATGTCACTTAAACGCAAAGATTATAATGGAGAATATAAAGTAAATATGTTTATACGGGTTTGATCCATATTCATCTTTCAGGTAAGATTGGATTTTTAAAGGTAGCTAGGTACTGGCTGCCGGCTTCACCGCCACATTTATTTCTTGAAGGTACTTAGTCTGTTGAAGCAGGGATACAAATATTCATTCTACTTAATCCCCAAGATCATCAAAACACCTGTTATTAACTTCATGTTAACTATTATATTAATTGGGATCCGTAATAGGCATTACACGCTCATTTTCTGTTTCCATTCTAACAGATTTAGACAAATTTTTCCATCCTCATTATTAGAAAATGCCCTCACCAGGTCTGGTTGGACGGATCACAGTCACAACTAAATTGCGCGTAGTCAGAAGTAATCAGATTATGGGTATCGATGGATACGGATAAAATAATTGAATCAACATTTGTACACACCATTACGTAATACATAACTGTCTTTGTTTATGTAAAAGAGATGCGTCATTGAGCTTTATTTCCTCGTTGCCAATGAAATGTGGCAGGAGATAAACAAACAATTTTGTACCGAATAATATTTTTTGTCTCTCGGCATTATGGAGGCCATTTGTTGCCGTCATTGGCATTTTACACACACCATAAAAGTCAGATGGCACCCGCAAAGTAAGTGCGCTATTACCGGCGCCTATCTTTCATTTTATTCGACCTATTAACGACTGAACATGATTCGGGAGGTTTATACCTTTGTCAATCGTTAAACCAACATTTCCGATGCCTAATGTAAGATTTGTCTACTTTCAATACGCTAAGATACACTTTTACATTTATTTAATTATTTGAAGTACCTGTTAGTAGAGTAACTTTACATCTTATACGTCTGATGGCAAATTGCCACTTATTATTTCTAAATAGAATTTAAGTCCTATTTAGCTGATATTGGCATGTATGCTACCCTAAGGACTAAATTGGAACGTGTACCTAAGTTACAGTAACACTGCCATTCAAAAGAGAACAGCAACTCTTAACAATGTTAACTACTGTAGTCGGTGTAGAAGTAGTTTAGGAAATGCTGGTCGTTTGATATTACTCTTAGAAAAAAGATATTACAAACGCCCGTTATTAAATTTTATATATCCATTTTTCCACTAAAGATCATTTCTAGTTCGCAGAAATAATAAAAATTCAATCTTTTGTTGGGACAGATTGATTATTTATTTTTATTAATAATGGATGTAGATGTATTCAAGCTAGTTCTATCTCTAGATTTTTACTAATTTTATATCTATAAATAAAACAAAGTCAAATGTCTTTTCGAAATTTTTGTTTGTTTGTTGTTACCAAACGGAATAAGACTATATTTTTCGTGTCTGAGCCATAAGGGCGTTCTGATAACATTTCCATTATGTAAATTAAGCCGTCTGCCGTTTGTAGCGTATATTTCCTAGCTCGCCCAAATTACTTCTGGCCTCAAAAATAAATTCTGCCGGAGGTATATAGAAAGAATAATGTACACATTTTTAATAACGCTTTTTACTCTCAGAGTTCAGTACTTCCTTTTGTCTTGGGTGCGATAGTAAATTAGGTCTACAGATACCCAGAAGAAAATAAAAATCCGTTATCATTATTGAAATCTATTTGGCCGGAGATTAAAGGTAGAACCATTTGTGGTTCGAATCCCGCAGCCACCACACCGCTACACCAATTTCTGCGTCATAACAGCAATGTAAAGCGCTGTTGAGTTCTGGTTTGAAGAGTGTGTGGTAAGTGGAAGACATACTTATCCAAGAGGCTCCAAAGTAGTGCTCAGTGATAGCATCTGTGGCTGTGACTGACTTCAAGAAGGACTCTCATCTTATCTGGGGTTGATCACAGATGTCCATGGACGGCAGTAGCCACTTACCCGGCAGAGGCGACGTAGATGGACTGCATGATCGTTTGCTAATCTATTTGTGTTAAAAATTATAGTAAGACTGATATGATGACCACTGCAGCATGTGATTTGTCTTTGAGATAAAATTATCTGACAGGTATATCATAGTGTTATGGTATAGTGGTATGTATACCAAGGTATGATAATAATAAAATTGAACTGAAGTGACTGTTTTCACAAAACGTTCTCTTTTAAATTCACCCAAAAATGGAGCATCTTGAGGGTAAGTACACTTTACTCGTACGAAGATTAATTATAAAGTTCGTCGTAGAGACTACTTACCATCAACTTATAAAGTGTAATACATTTATAACAGAATATTTTTCAAAATATTGTTTTGAATCAAATGTAATGAATTCGATGTGCGGATTTCTACTTTGTTATATTACAGTTTAATTTAAATTCGGTTATGATTTAACAAAGAATGCCGTGTTATTGATCTCCATCCTTACTTGCAATACAATTAAGAATATAATATAAACTAGTTTCTTTTACTCTACTTGCTACTGGTATAATAAGTATATTTAAAAAACAGACAAAAACCAATGAAACCTTTATTCGAAAATTAATTAAATTTACTCTTCAATAAACGAGTTACTTACAACTAGAAAATACCTTATAAAAACCTAAGTTTATGTGGCATCCCGTGATTGATAGTTTTTTAGAAAAGTCTACTATGGTCGTTACTAAATATTTCACGGCGGGCGCAACGCGCCGAGTTAAATAAAACATGGCTGCCGGGCGGCCTGAATTTTTTACACAAGCTAGCCCTAAGCTAGCCTTATGTGCCGAGCGCAATTTCAAGTGGCTCCTGTATACCTATCTTAATTTATTTCTGTCTAGAAATTCTCGATCCCTTACAGCGGGAGTAGAGCAAACGTGACTCAATCTTTATTGCTTGATGTAGAATATTTAAGATTTCTTAATATGCATTTGGTTGTGACATAACTGGACATTTTCCTGGCAGATAAAATGACTAACGCGATAGTCTTATCTCGTACTATCCAAATTACTTATGAAAATTTTGTCCTATGTATTGTCGACTTTCCTAAAATATTTTTTCAGTATAGAAAGATTACTTATGTTCCTATTCCGTAAGAAGAACAAGATACATCTTTAGCACAAAAAAGGTACGTATAGATTGCCTGAATAAAGACTTGGGTTATTTCCACGAAGTTAAAATAATGAGTACGTAAAATGCAAATTCAGGGCTCGGCTGAATGCAAAGTTCATGCTTGATTGTATTTCCACGGTAAAGACGTGGCTGGAATTTCGAAATCTCTGAATGAGTACTAATGAAATTTTATGCTTACTGTAATAATGATATTTAAATATTAAGCTCACGACAGAAACTGAAAAGAATGAAACCAATTCTCATTTTAGAACAAAGATGAAACATATACTATTTTAGACGAAAATAATTTCAAAATTTCCATTTATGTTGCTTCTCGTTATATATTTTAAACATAAAATATTTGCTTAGTTTTATTCATATCCTCTTTTCCGCATTAATTATTCCTCGACCTCATTAGGGTAAATTACGCATCTAGGAAAGTAGGAAATAATAATTTCTCGAGGCCTCATGCACGCAGTATAACCTAGATAAGAAAAATAGGTATGTAATTTTGTGATTTTTAACTTCACTCGGATTTCCTGTATTCATAATCCATTAGATGATGGAGCCAAGGGGGGACTATTGGAACTCATTAGTTAACAATAGCATTTACACAGGAGTTCGAATTGTCACCTGCACAGATGACAAAAATGTAACAATGCATTTAACTTGTAGGTACATCACTAATTTTGCGTAGCTCGACTGTTTCGCTTACTTACAAAGAGAAGGTACAACTCAATTACATAGGAAAATACATTTCGATTTTGAAATAAGTATCAAGTATAGGATATCAACACTATTAATCGGTTTTACCTTACCGGTTTTAAGTGGTTGATTGGAAATACCGGTTTTTCACAAATTAAGGTTTTGGTTGTAACAATTAACTGGTTTATACATAGGTTAGTAATATTCTATCGCGCTTGCATTGTGCTTTGGTCGCTACGGCGATCACTATTACATTTTTTTCACTCATACGTGCGCATGTGAGTCGTTAGTGATTTGTATTCTAAGTTTTATAACGTATATTATTAAATTAAGTAATCCTTTTCTGTCCTGTCAACATTAAATAATATGTTTATTTCTAAAAGAAATTATTGGTAATGTTCTTAACAGATTTACTACGATTCTCCTACTTATACCACCGAATCACATTGAAATAGCAAGTTAAATAGGTAAGTACAGTTTATTAAACTGTATAAACTACAACATATACATATTTTTTACATAGACATGTTTTCATAACTTTCTTTATTAATAAAGAAACTACTAATTTATTATGTACACTATAAATTTCCTTGAAGTTGTAGTTGAAATTGACGTTGACGTTACAGAAAGATAATATTTGTGCATAATAACTGTTACAAATATCTATATCATGTATGAAAAAAATCTTCTTTCTTCGTTTTTCTTTAAATTAATTCGTTCGATTCCCGGTTATAGAGATGCATTTTTAAAAATGCGATTTTAATTGTTATCAAAATCGTCCGTGTGACTTCATTACACATACCTAAATTGGTGAGAACAAATTTCAGAGATGAAAAAGTCTCTCAACATTAGCAGTTGTCGGTGGTGTTGCTAAAATTACTTTTGCCAGCCTTTATAAATATGATTCAGTTAGTTTTTTACCCTCCTAGTACTATTAATATTCTTGTTTAATGGTTATACTAGTTGATTTCTCTTTCTAACGATTATAAAGTGTGATCATCTGTTGTTGTCTGTTAGTACAAAATTGCTATCTCAAAAAATTCCTGAAATAACACCACTATCAACAATAGACTATCACTATCAGAATAATTGGTAATCGTGTTGTTCGTTGATTGAACAATGATAATCTTTTGCGTGTCTCGACTGAAACAGTCCTTGCGCTGATTTGTTGAGCAGTTGATAATGTAGCATTTACTCTTGAGTGGAGATAAATAGCAGCGAGGAAGTAGGTATTCATTGTTAAAAAGTATTTCTTGATTACTTGTTGTGACTTGACTAAAAGTATAAACTATATGTTCTACTTGGAGACGGCACTTCATGATTGCAATTTAGAAGTGAACAAAAGTGAGTTGTTCTATCCAAAGTCTTTTGGACAGTATTCTGCTCAGCTGTAGTAAATTCAAATAATTTTCGATGAAATCCCAAATGGTTTCTGATACAAAATTCAAATTAGCAAGGCAAAAATATTTTAGATTATAGAAAGTTTGCATTTACGTTTTATGGAGTTAACCAGTTAATTTGTGTATCAAAACCGTTCTTGTTGAATTAACCGGTAACCTTTATCGATTCGGTTCACTTCAAAGCGCTTTCGGCTAGTTTTAATGTTTTAACAGCTTAATGAAGGAACGCTATATTTAGTAGTACAAAATCGAAATCAACCAGTATTTTTAACTGGTTCTGAGCTTTCCTATCAAGTCTATCAACATCTACAATCGTAGGCTATCACTATTTGTGGAATATTTGAAAGTATACAAAAATATTTAATTGCATGTGGGTAAGAAGCACATTAAGTATGGGACTTATCTATATAGTTCTTTATAGTTATATGTATAGTTCTTTTGATAGAAACTGACAGATATTTTGTGAGAGTAACAAATACTAAAATTCAAAGACATTCGAATACACAAAACAATATAACTTTCTCTGCCTTCTACATATACAATTACTAGCAATTGTTGTTAAAGCAAGCTGAGACTCTTCAATGAAATATACATTCATTGTTGTAGTATTAATTAGTATTTCAGTCTGAATTAAATGTCTATAACCTCGAGCGTACCAATACTGAGCTTCTGCAATAATATCCTTGACTTCCATTTTCCTCTTTTTCACCCAAAATGTTTCTTTAATTATGTAAACACAATTTCCAGTGAAAGGTTTTTAATCTAAATGCTTTCTTCAAAAGTCGTAGGATCTTTCTCGTTAGACGGACAGCTACATAATTCCAAATTAACCTCGATTTAGTGTAATCCGTCATAAAATTAATTTCAACAAATTCTCGACGACGTTTCTTTATTATTGAGATGAGTGATTAATTACGATCCAATTAAGTAAATATGAAATTATTACCAGATGATAATATCTCAATTATTTTTGATTTCTGAAAAATCTTTTAATGATTACAAAATGATAACATTTCGATTTTTTTTTTTTGAAAAGTATGAAAAATCATTACGTCTTAACACTTTTTTATGTGGACAGCTCTTTCCGACTACAATTTAAAAGCAATTCAGCAGATATTTTACTTAATTAATAACGAATTTAGTCATTTTACCGGACAAATTTTAAAATCCCATGAACATTATACAATAAAGAGTTTACTAAGTATAGTATAAACAATATTTATGAACAAAACGTCCAACGCCGTCGGGTAGGTACATTCTAAGCACAAGATAGGGCTTTAAGACATACATTTGTAACAGCTTCATAAATAAAAGAGATAAACTTCTCGGTATCGTCGCGTATAGACTATAAAGAATATTATGCACCGTTTACAAGAAACTTTTGGTGAAAAAGAAATTTCTTCTTTCTTATCGCTTTTTCTTAATATCTATGTGTATTATAAAGGTGAGTTTCAACGCTCAAAACGAATTTCAAATATACGAGTACAATTTATTTTTCACTATCATCCAATTACAGTAAAATACATCTTTATCAACTTATTTTACCCACTCCCATTTCCAAGACATTACAAAACCTAATTTTAACAATTCTAACCTTAACAACAATTCAGAACATAACATTTCACAATTCAAAACAAAACTAAGTATTCAAAAAAGAAAAATAAAGTTTTTAATAGATGACGTAAATGATCTGCGAATTAATTGCCGTATCTGTACACGAATCGCCGTGATATGATTGTAACATGCAGGAAAGGTTTTTTAAAGTGTCAGGAGATTTTGTGGGTCGACTGCAGAAGCACTAAAGCTTTGCCCAAAGCCTTAAAAACAGTGTTAAGTTCTATTCTAAGCTGTTCTAATTTAACGGGTGTTTTATTTAGACACGAGATAAGGCAAGCTATTTTTCATTTATAGCAATTGACCACTTAAGACTCTCAATCAAGTTAGGGATGTAATACAGAAGTTCATGGACGACAGTAACTACTAATCATCTCGTAGACTGTATGCTCATTTGATACCTATTCAATTTCATGAAAAGAATCTGTCTTCCAGACTTAATACCGATTGGCTACTGCCACCTAACACCATCCGTAAACAACTTCAAGTAAGACTTGTATTATCATAGTACATGTAGTACAACTCCAAGTTATTGTCTGGAATTGAACATTTTCTTCCTTGATACCTACTTATTTAGAACGCTTCTAGTGAAAAAACCATGTATTAAAAACCAGAAATTAATAATTCATACTCAACTAGATCCTACTATTTTATTAAAGCAATTATTATTTATATATTTTTATTTGGATGTATTAGTTTCTCCGAAATTCTCCGGCGAGTCTGACGATTTGGTAGGTATTTAGATAGTCTTTTATTTTTTTAAACATACTAGATATTATCTTCGTGGTAATTTATGATTTTAGACTTAATTCTTTTTCACATAAAACAATATATTTGCATTTTATGTAAAGTCCTCTGATACGTCATGTGTTCTTGAATAAAAAGCGCTGCTATTTAATAGATGTATTTAATGTAAGCTGTTCAAATAAGAAGGCGCTCGCTCACATTGTTAATGCAATATAATGGAAGATATTCAAAAATAGATGGTGGCGGTTCACATTGTACTCTGATATTATCACCCGAGTGAAGCTCAGTCGCCTAAGTAGTGCTAGTAGGTGCTATTTCAGTGTTATTGCTCTTTAGTAATAAGAGTGGAGAACTGGAGAGTGGAAGTGCCGGTGTAAACAAGCCATAAATATTTCAACCTTCTCTTGAACTTTCAACACTTTTAAAATTAGTTCTATTTAAGTGTACTTCAGCGAAGCAAAACTTATTGTAACTCTGTTATAGTTTATTTTGCTGAATAGAAATATTTACAGGAAGAAACTTTATACCTCAATTTATTATTTTAGCTTCCAAAGATGAGATATTACATTAGAAAAAGAACCCAATACATTAATTTACTATTTTTCTCTTGTAACTACAGAAGAATGGAGTGATTCCAGGCATTGTAGTAATAATGAGCCATTAAAGCCTATTGTAATCGCCGTGAAAACCAATTACTTGTTTTCTTAACCTTATCAATCAACGATGAAAATGCCTGAGTAAAAAAAAAATTCTACTCCGAGACGCTTATTGTTAATGTCGACTACAAGTCAGTGGACTTTCATGAAAAATGAACAATGTTGCTATACGTACCAGAATATTTTCTTTCTTTTATATACATATCGATATTTATCAATAGTATTAATGCATTTAGAATTGGACGTAACAATAAAAGTGATTTCCGACAATTTGAAAAAAGTGATGGTATGTGTTCCTT
>DWNY01001956.1:0-11711 GCA_018250635.1 Telegonus apastus
AAAAAAATATTGTAGTGACAAATTTAATCATAAATTAGTAATTACAAGCTTTTGTACAGAATCACTAAAATAACCGTATTTTAGTAATAACTAAAAAATAGTTATTTATATATAAAGTCGTGACCGCAAAAATTAACAAGTTGTAGATGTTTACGAAACATTATCGTTCACAGTTAATTTTATTGACAAGCGCGGTATTTTGTGGCATAATGGCTGGTATTAGATTACCATTATGACTACGTCTTGACATAGTTTTTCTAACTTATTTAATAATTATTTATTATCCCCGTAAAACTCTATAACGTACTTTACGCGTTTAAGCATTAAATTAGTGCTAGTTAAATGTTTTTGTAAATTTGTAACTAGAAGCTGTATTTAACAGTGTAATTTATATTGATTTTTTGCTTGCTTTAATTTAACTGTTTAAAATAATCAGTTCTTTCATTTTTTCTCATTTAGTCATACTTAGACTTTTCAGTTAGTCAGTTTTTAGACTTTTCTTAGAAGGTTTATACTTATACTTAGTAATATTGTACTTGACAAGAGCAAGCACCATCTAGTGAGATACGATAAACTAAACTCATGCTATCTTGAGGAGATCTTGGGCCATAGGTTCTTAAGAATGTTCATAGATGGCGTTAGCTGTGCGTAGAGACAGAGGCAATGCACAAAACAGCGCGCATAACTTTGTGAAATAAAAGAAATGATTTTATTTTCTATTTTTTATTATTCGTTGCATGTTTGTAAGTATTAGGTATACTCAAAAAGTGACAAAATGCCTGTCCAGGCATATACGCCTAAGCGAATTTAAACGACTATCACTCTTACACATAACTTGTTTGTAACTTTAAATAATCATGGAAGTATTTCTTCAAAACGAGAGAAGAATCATCAAGAATTCCTTAAGAAATCTCATCGAACTTAAGTAGTACACGGACCTAATATCTAGACACGGTGCAGACAGTGGAATTGCACTAATTGCAACAATAATTGCAGTAGTACCCATTAATTGGTTAATTTACGCCTCAAATTTAGTGCAGAATGCGCCCGAAGAGGCGGTCTGACTGCATCCCGCTCACTCAGGTTTAAATTTTAATATTATTTTTCACTATTTAATTTTTCAGTCACAAATATCGTAGCTCCTTCTAATCGCACTATACGCACCAAATTTTTGAATCTAAATTTTAGGTTTTTCCGAAGAACCTAATCACTATTTTATTCTGGACAGAATTCACATATTTTCTAACTTCATAAGTAATAGTTAAACAAATTTTAAGTTTAGACTCATCTTTATGCGGCTATATTATAGGTATGTTTATTGTTAAAATATATAAAAACCGCATAAGTACTAATAATATTATATTTAACAATAGTTCCAACGAATAGTTTATACCAACACTTTCTGATAGATATTAATCTTCGGAGGCGCATGTACGTGTCAGTGATGCTCCAGATATCCGTATCCGAGGATTTACGTTTTTAACGATCCGGCACATCACTAGTACGTAACTACATAAAATAATATACCGAGTACAATGAAGAACATTGAATTCAGGAGAGATTTTTACTAAACATTTAGATTTCACTGTAGTATTTTGTTACTATCGGTCACATATCCAAACTTGACGAATGTACAAACTTTGCGATAAATAAATATTTTGTGTACACATCATTATGTGCTCGTGATAATATATTAAATTTGGGGTTCTGTCACAGTAACAAGCAAGCCCCATTTACACTTTAGGGTGAATGGTCACTGCCACCCAGGGACATATGCAATTAATGCATTTGATTGTAGTTCTTTTTGATGTCGGCTACATGCGTCGTTCTTGTTAATCATATGTTAATTTTGATCATATTTTTTAAACTACTAACGACCCGCGGGGCGCAGCGGTCACCATACCGGTCTGACACGCAGTGGGTCCCAGGTTCGTTCCTCGGCCAGGCAGATATCTCAACGATGAGTTTAGATTTCTGTTCTGGGTCTGGGTGTTTATGTACTCGTCTTTGTGTGTTTCCATGGCACCTACGACACAGGAGAAAATCCTAGTGTGGGGCTATGAGTGTAGAAAGTGTTATTTATTTTTTTTATTTTCCAACTTTATCATTCCTTTTAAATAGTGGTAGTTCTTAACACTGCTGTTATGGGGCGGAAATAGGTGCAGGAGTGGTGTCGTCGGTTTAAGGTAGAACCCTTTGTGGTTGGACTCCGAAAGCATCACTGCCAAACCTATTAAGTAATAGGTTAGAAAGTCCTAATAACAGCAGTTTTAAGCGCTTCTGAGTTCTGGTCTGAAGGTTTCTGAAGGGTTCGGTTAGGGAAACTTACTTATCCGAGGCGTTTCAACATTGTCCTTTGAGGTAGCAACACGTTGCCGACCACGGGTAGGACTCTAATCTTATCTGGGGTTGATCATACTTGAGCATGTGGGATAGTGGCCACTTACCATCAGGTGGAATGCATGCTCGTTTGATACATAATTATTATAAGAAAACAGATATGGTACAGGTTTAAGTGGAAGAACCCACAAATGTGGCAGTCCTTATTTTAAGTAGGTAGATAAATATTAAGTGATTTTATTTGTTTCCATTGTACAATGTCAGATAAGTGTTTCTCGTTACAATTAGATATGTGTGCTCTACTTTATTCAAGAGCCGTTTTCAATATAATACACATTTAATTAATCATAATTGTAATGTGAATCTTCAGGAACAGTTCTTTAAAGTTGAATTTGGAAAGTTTTGTGTTTTTTTAAATAATTTTCAAGCAAATAGTTCGATCACTAACATTGTTTAGAGACGTTTTGATAATATTGTAATATGAAGTGACGTGAATATTTTAAACCGTTTAACAATAACAATATAAAGTTCTGTTATTTATTACGTTTTAAAGATGGTATTAGCATTCAGAACGATTGAAATGGTCAGTATTTTTACATTGAAGTGATAAAAAATAATATAACTGAGAACCTTCTGTCGTTTTTGGATTCGGTTAAAAAGGGTTTACTGTAGTCAATATATTTCAGGGTGACCACAGACTATGGTGACGTATGCTGGACCACGTTAATGACTTGGGCTTAAATCATTACAGGCATCACTTACCGGAGTCTAAGTTTTTGTGAGCCTGTTAATTAGTCCGTTATTGATCGCTACACATTACTTTGTGTTTGGTGTATTTCTATCATCACATTACTATATACTATACTCTATTAATTTGGAATAGGGCACATTAAGACATCGGCTTATCGGTAATTTTTGAATAGCAAACGTTAAATAGGGTTGCGGCAAATGCAGAAAATTTATTATAAAGAAGACGTAATCAAACTAATCGTTCCAGATTCCAGAACACCACCAGAGCGCGGCGTCAGGGTTCAGCGATGGTGATACCGCAGCTGATGCACAGGTCCAGTCTGATGATGACAGGCAGAAGTAAGTGGTTCTAAAGAGTTAAGTGGTAGATTAAATGCGACTGCTTACTCTCTAGTAAGCAGTTCGCTTTTAATCTACTCATGTCTCTACATGCCCAAGTATTAGGCCTTTAAGGAGTAAAAGGGAAAGGATTCAGAGAGTTGTAGAAAATGTATCACAAAGTTTTTTGTGTTATGGAAGTAGCAAACGAGCAATCAGCCCACCTGATAGTAAGTGGCCACTGCCGCCCATGGATTTCTGTAGTCCTCAGATAATATGACATTCCTATCTGAGGTCGGCCACAAATACGTTGCTACCCCTGGGGACTAAGTTGGAACACCTGGAGTAAGTATATCTCCATTACAATACCCTTCAAACCAGAACACAGCGCTTAGCGCTGCCGTTATAAGGCAGAAATAGGTGTGGCGGTGATGTCGCCAGAGTCGAACCACAAAGGGTTCTACCACCTTTAAAGTGATATAACATAAGACATTACAGATAAATAAACATAATGGATGTTCTTTTAAAAAGAGTATTCGTTATTAAATCCAAAAATGAATGTATATACTTTAAAGATGGGACGGAAAATTTAAACTAAATAAATAGACAACATTCTTAGATTCCAACGAACGTAACGATGACGTAGACAGACAGACAAACCAATTGCTAATAACAATATAATTATGTACGGATTCCTGAGTGAAATGCTCGGTCCGTACGTTGCGCAAGCGGACATGTCTGCGAGGGACATTAATAAGGAAATGCAGTGGATCGTTGACCCGTCTTGTAAAGTAGAGCCCTTTCTTGACGACCTATTTACTACACAATACAGGGATAGTAAGAATAATCTTACTATCTTACTTCTAACTAATATTATAAATGTTGATGGTTGTTACTTTATAACTTCAGAATGGTTGAACGGATCTGCATGAAATTTCGTACACGGATAGATTAGCCTGGAGTAATAAAGTCTGAAGTATAAAGGCTTCTTTTTATCCCGGAAAAATGTACGGTTCCTGTGGGATAGTTTTATCCATGACATGTTTTTTGCATAAAGGGTACTTAAAAGGCCACGTAATGATATAGGATACTTTATCGGAGAAAAATCGTGAGGAAACCTGCACGTCTGATAGTTCTTATAAAAGATAAAAAGTTCTCGAAGGTGTGTGAAGTCTACCAAGTCGTACTTGGCCAGCGCGGTAGATTATGGCCTAAGCCCCTTTGAAAAGAGATCCGTGCCAAGACCTTACGGGTAGGTTTCCTTTCTTAAATTGTAATAAGGTGTTTTGTCTGCCTAATGTTATAACCTTTTTTTATAATACAGAAGTGTCAAGTGAACATGCAGTCCACCTGATGGTAAATGGCCACTGCCGCCCGTGTACATTTGAAATCAACACCAGATTAATCTTACCTGATATTGGCCACAGATGCGTTGCTACCTCTGAGAACTAAGATAGAACGCCTCAGATAAGTAGTTATTCTCACCATACTGTGATACTGTTATAAAACCGATATAGGTGTGTCCAACTAAAAGTGTGTCTTCAAATTCTCCGAAGAGATGATTTTAAAGAAAAAATCAATAAGATAAACCCTTCAGCAACTGAGACATGTCTACGACCTTACGTGTCCATTAAATAAATAAGCAATTGGCACACTTTGAGAGCCATTAGCAGCGATCCATCTTGCCACAGATTGTCACACTGAATGCGTCTTGTGCTACCTATCGGATGGGAACGTAGGTAGAAGTACATCCAAATTATTATAAAGCGAATGTTTGTTACGTTTGTTTGTTTGTAACCCCTTCACGCCTTGACTAATCGAACAATCGTTATGAAATTTTGTTCACACATGGCTAAGAGTCCAAAAAAGATATACCTTTCATCCCCCAACAAGACAAGACAGAAAAAAATCTTGTACGTACAACCGACCTACATTTACACCTATGACTTTTGATAATGTGAATTAATCGCAGCTTTATTGTACCTGAAGCATACAATCCGATTATATTGACTGTTATAAATGACGACTTCGTTACGAGAAATTGAAATTACACTTAATACACAAAACGTCTCGAAAAAATAAATAGCCTATGTTCATCCTCGGGCTTTAAAGTATCTCCATGTTAAATTTCATCAAAATCAACCCAGCGGTTTGGATGTGAAACCACGCAGACAGAGTTCATTTCGCATTTATAATATTAGTATGGATAATAGAATACTCTTTATTGTACACTATAAACATATATAAAGTAAACATGACAATAACATACAATGTATATCGGATGTAAGCAATAGGCGGCCATAGTTTATGAAACAGAAATAGAGCAGTTCTTTATTCTATTTTAAAACGAGTCTTATAAAACGGATGTGATGACAATTTATACGTATTAGAAATATGAATATCCCTATAGCTGTTCCCCGCGGTTTGACCCTCGTTAAAGAAGTAAAAAGGCATACATTGATATCTGCCCGCCTTTGTCATTAACGCCCGCGACGGCGGCCGCAAGCACGTGGATGGCGCGCTAAGGCTTTTTTCAAAAATTAAAGTAGCCTAAATTACGTCTTCGAGTTTTAGCTATTTTCCAGTGAAAGCCCCGTCAAAATCGGTCCAGCCGTTTAGAAGATTACTTCAGCGAAACAGACAGACAAATATTTTTTATTGTATTTTTGTTACAGGTACTGTGTATGCTTTCATATGCATTTAGTAAGAAGTTGTTGTTTTAATATTACAAACAGACACTTCAATTTTATTCACTTGTATAGACTGAGGTAGCAAATTACGTCCTAAAGGGTACCAACGCATTTGTAATCGATCAGAGATTTGTAATAGGTCATATTTGCCCTTGATAACAGATGTCCAAGGGTAGCTAGGTTATAGGTGATCTCTATGTTAGCAATAACTAAATACTCGATTATTATCTCTAAAAATACAAACAGTTTATGCAAACTACAGAATTATCTTTAAAAAATCCCAACTACTTTAAATGAATTGACTTTAATACCCATACTCATTTGATACCCATATTGTAACGATACAAAAATATTGCGTTCCCTCCCCCCCTTTTTTCTTCGTTCGCAGGCACCATATTTAAAAATATTATAGCCTATGACACTATGACAACTGAGACAATTCTAACGATACCTCATTTGTTAAAATCCGTTAAGTCATTGGGGCTATAGGGTATGCTAAGGAAATAAACACACATACATACGCTCGAAGAACATAACGTTCCTTCTGACGCAGTCGGATAAAAAAATCTCACTAATATTACTAATGCTTACATTACTTACTTTTATTAATATAGATAGTGACATCCTTATAATAAATAACATACATAAAGGCGCATTAAAAGAGTAGAGTACAAAGGGCACCCTTAACGTAACCTCAAATGTCGGATTAACTTTGTCCTCGTGACCTTTGAGCGGTTTAACAAAACCACTGTTCTAACCCTATCTTTATTACATTTAAAATAGGTCTCGTGTATGTTTGTATGTTTTTACGTTTTTGCATAATATAGAAGTGTCAAATAGTTTGTTTGCAATCCATCTGATGGTGAGCTACCACTGCCGCCCTTAAATATCTCTATAATACTGATGAGATCAGTCTTACCTGAGATCAGCGGCAGTCACGTTGTTACCCCTAAGAACTAAGTAGATACACCTGGGGTAAGTATGTTTTCCTTACCCCACTCTTCAAACCAGAACACAGCAACGTTGAATAGTGCAGCTATTAGGCGGAAACTAGTACAGGTGTAGGACTGATTTCGCTAGAGTCGAACCACAAACGTTGCTACCACCTTCATAGTTGTATAAGCCTTTTGAAATCAATTGTTGAATAATCCAACGGTACCCCAATGCGTACTTTAGGTCATTGTTCCAAACTAATGGCTGGCGATGTTTTGATTATAAATAAAAATTAATTGTCATTTTGTTAATCGTTAAACAGATCTCCTAAAAAGTTATATTTTTAAGGTTAAGTTTACCAGTCTATATTCAACGTGAACTATAGCTTAACCCCTCTTACTCTGAGAGGACACCGCTTTCCAGCGGAACAGTTATACGTTGAATAAAAGTAGAAGAAAAAGGGATCTCTATCATATGTTATTTTATTATAATAAGTGTTGTAGTGAAGAGAAAAGATAAATAAATCCAAAATTATCTCGAGATTTATTTTCGCTTTTTCATTCTGATTATTTTATCCCTCTGAGTACAAAGGTCAGGTAATAAAGAATATAGTATATATAAAAGGGTATTAAACGGCAGTAAAGGGTACAAAGGGAGTATCCTCAACGTAACCTCAGAAGTTGGATTAACTTTGTCCTAACGACCTCTGAACGGGTTTAGTTAAATCACTTTTACTGTAATAAAATAACATTATTGGATTTTTATAATAATGAAGTATTAAACGAACATGTAGTCGACTTGTTGAAATGTTTTCTGCCGACCAATGACAGATCTGTTCAACCTCAGGTGACATAAGAATCCTACCTGGGGTCGATCACATATGCGTCGCTACCCCTCTTTGAATTGAAACGCCTGGGATAAGTATGTCTCCCTTACAACTTAAGTCGTTAGTCTGTTTTCTTGTACGTGCACATATATGCTTACGTGTGCGCCTTCATGCGTTAGTGTGTTTGCCTATGTGTCTATGAATGTGTGCGTGCGTGTATACGCATGGATTTTTTGAGAACGGATTGAGATTGAGATTTGAGAAAAACCACTCAGGAAACAACTACAACAATCGGAACTAATTTCTATTCTGCAGTTTAATTCTTACTATACATAACGCAACTAACGGTTTTTATGCCAATATTATGATACCGTGATAACTATAAAACTGTGACTACCCATTACATATTAAAATATATCCATCTCGCGATATCACTCTTAATATATATAGGGATCTCTCATTCATGAAAAATATTAACATATTAGAAATTATATAACTAAGCACAATAAGAGGAAACTTACACCAAACAGTATTAGGTACCTAACATTGTTTAATTTAGCCAAATCAAACCGAAATTGAATTTAGCAATGTTTTATATCATTAGAATTTGCAACTTTGCCCGTAACACAAATACAATTAGTTTTGCAGTATGAAAACAGCGAGCAACACGCGGCTAGACCGCAAATTAAATTAATTTCCTGATTACAACTCCACATAGTTTGAACGTCCATGAGATTAAATCACTAAATATTGGATATATGAATCAGGTTATACGCCAAATGTAGTTTATGTGGATACCATCGACCATTATTTCCATTCCACCAATATATTAATTACACAGTAGCAAATACCTATGCATTTTGCTCGCGTGGCGATGCGGTCACCATACCGGTCTGACACGCAATGGCTTCCGGGTTCTATCCTGAACGAGACAAAAATCTGAATGAAGAATTTAGATTTCTGGTTCGGGTCTGGGTGTTTGTGTATTCATGTTGGTGTGTCCATGGCACCCACCACACCTGGGAAAATTGTACAGTGAGCCTATGAATGTAGAAAGCGTTTTTCATATTGACAAATATTAACAACAGCAAATTCTCATACAAAAGCTGGTATTTTTGGCGATTTACTGTGTATCTACTGATCCGTAATAGGTAGACGTAATAATGTATAGACAGTTTAAAAATGTATCAATGTCCATAATATATGGTATGCTCTACTGTGCTATTCTACGAATGAAACATAAAATATCTGCTTAATATCAAAATATCAATCAATCTGCTACAATAAACATTTGGCAGTATCCTCAGTGTTCGACTCGCATTTGGCCAATTATTTCTATTCTAATAACGTAAGTGTCTCATTGATTCTGTACTTCACTAGTAATGAAATAAACAGACTCAATACATTATCTCTTTAACGACTGCCTTCGTACCTTCAACACTTTTAATCCATAGCTTTTACTTAAATACTGACCTATCTTTGCATGTATTGTAAAAATAACCTTCATCCCTCGGCATAGAGTACTTTTTCGTTTACATGTCGTGTAGTCTTCAAAGGTATGCGAAGTCGTAGGACCCAGCTGAAGCAATTTCATTAATGGTGCCTTATCGGCTCTCTATCGGCGTACTGATTAAGGCGTGTCTGCTGCCATAGACCACATACATTCTACTTTATAGAAATGCCAGACGTATTTGGGTTAGGTTTCTTGGAAGTACTTTTCCGAATCCTTACAATTATACATTTTAGTAGGTACAAAGTGAAATTTGTCTGCATATTTTACATTAAAAGCAAATTTTTTTTATACTACATCATGTTGAAAAATATTCAATAACATGGCCGAGAGCGAATTGGTAATACACAAATATATTAAAAGCAGTGAAATTCATTCAAATAAACTTATCATGTATGATAAAGTTTAACGATTATTTTTTGTAAACTAAAATGCTTAAGATCCCTTTTAGAAGACTTAAATTTTTTCGTAATTCAAAATCTATGTTGTTTGATACGTAACGTTATTTTCAACAGCAATATAATTTTTACGAAAAAGGCTAATATATATTTATAAATATAATATCGGATTATAAACCAAACCAATTATATTAATAAAAAAATCCATGACATAATGGGTGAAGTCGAAACACAAGATTTGTGATTTCTATTTTTTATGACGTCTACAACCGTGCCGAAGGCATCACCGTATCTGATCCAGAAAGGTTAGGAAAAAACCTTTGATTGTGATTGTAATGCTTTGCTTAATCTGGGATCTTATGAGACCTTGCAGACATCTGCTTCTTAGGTAGATTTCGTGAGAAATTCCCGTTCACACTGATTACATTCCAATTTCGTTCGAGTCTTATATCTACTCGTAATATAAGTACTCGTAGTTGATAAAAATCTATTCAAATTAAAATATTATTATTCAACGTACATTTTTAGGGAATTTTATTTTAACGAATGTCAATAGCGCTTCATTTGTTTTGTCTATGAGAAGAAGCAATTAAATAACTTCACACATCTTATATTAACTAATCTAACTACTTATCGATCAAATTATCACTCCTTTTTCGTTTTTTACACACCGTTATTTAATGACTTGTTTATTTAATTATTAACTGTAATGTATATATGTTTGTATGTCCGTGATTTTCACAAAAACTACAGATGCAATTTTCCGTTTCAATATTTTCAAAACAATAATTCACTTGTCTTCATTTCAGTTCGTCGCCAACTCATTGTTATCCCACTGTTGGACACGGGTTGCCTCTCGGGCTGAGAGGGCTTTCATTTCAGGTCCCATTTCAGTTATCTAAGATCTATTGAGGCCATAAATTATCGAGATTGGAATCCATGTTAGTATTTCATAGAATACCACTACAGTAGTCAATAACTACTAAATGGCCAGTAATTATCGTGATAGCATCCGAACTGTTCGAAGTGTACTGTTGTTGAGCTCGTTATATTAATGGCCTCGCTATTCAGTGAATTAACAAATTATAGCTGAAGTATCGAGTGGCGACCGCGTTTAGGCAAAAGGAGCACAGGTCGCCCCATACCAGATGGATTGATGATCTGAAGAAGGCAAGGAAACCGCTGGATTCAGACGGCTCAGGACCAGTCGGAGTGGCGCCGCTTAGGGAGGCCTATGTCCAGCAGTGGACCCTAAAAGGCTGATAGATGGATGGAGCTGAAGTATAAGTAAAAGGATGCGTTGTTTGTTTAGAAATCATGTTTTTAAGTTAATTTTTTAAAGTACCAAACCTGAGCACGGGTTTCCTCTCAGAGTGAAAGGGGCGTAGTTCATACGCCATAGTCCAATGCATTAGCCAAGTGCGATGGTACACACGTACATGGTTTTATTGGTGGTAGAACCTTTTGTGATTCGACTCTGGCGGCACCACCGCAACATCTATTTCTGCCTTATAACATCAGTGTTAAGCGCTGCTGTGTCCTGGTCTGAAAGGTGTGGTAAGGGAGACATACTTATTCGAGGCCCTCCAATTTAGTCCTCAGTGGTCGCAATATGTGGTCGATCTCAGGTAGGACTGTGATCTTATCTAGAGTTTATTAAAGATGTCCATGGGTGGCAGTGGCCCTTTACCATCAGGCAGACTACTTCCATAATATAAAACATACATTTTTTAATATAACTCTCGAATATATAGGTTACATTGTGTTCTTTTACCGTTATAGCAAAATGAAAGATATGTGCCCGAAATACGGGCCTCGGTCACCTCAATCGAGAGGCCGAGGTTAAAACCATCTCTGCCAAGTTTTAAACCACTAAGCGTTCCAACTTAGTCTTTAGTACCTAACATATCTGGCCAACTTAAGTAAGCCAAGTAAGCAAATCTTAT
>DWNY01001957.1:0-11709 GCA_018250635.1 Telegonus apastus
CTGACGCTTATTGTATATTTTAAGATAGAGTTAAATCAAATATGGAGATCTCCCCAATTTTTACTTTTTATTTTCCATACTTCGGTGGCATTGATTATTACAGCGTTAACCTCGATTAGAAGATCGCTAAGTACTTACCTACATTTTTACCGTGTTACAGTGCAGATGGCACTGTAACTCTATTTCTCAATTATAAATATTCTAAAACAAATATGGTGGAATATAAAAAAGCCCTCCTTCAAAGCCGGAGATGCATTGGCGACTCCTCTGGTGTTGCAAATGTCCACAGTCTACGGTGACTACTTTCAATCAGGTAGCCTGTCTACCTTATTGCTAGGTTAGACAAAAAATATCTAAATACTCACAATATAACTCCTGCATGCCCAATATATCGTCAATGTGTAGTCTTTCGACAGGCACTTGGTAATAGGGGTACATGACTGAGGATTTCACGTTGGAGTGGGACAGTCCCAGCGCATGACCTATTTCGTGGACAGCCACTGCGAAGAAATCCGTAACGTCCTCATTATCTTCATCAATGTTGTCACCCCACAGCTCGTCATCATCGAAGTGCATGCTCCCGTGAGGTGGCGGGAAG
Organism: Telegonus apastus; assembly: GCA_018250635.1. Lineage (NCBI taxonomy): Eukaryota > Metazoa > Arthropoda > Insecta > Lepidoptera > Hesperiidae > Telegonus > Telegonus apastus. The sequence goes on from DWNY01001957.1 coordinate 599, forward strand.
GCATGGGCTACAACGCGACCTGGCCCGTCAAAAGGAAACCTGTGTTAGAAAAGGATGCATGTAGTCATATTATCCATAAACTTTTGGAGTAAATATAATTATTGTAAGAAAGAAAGAAAACTTTTACGTCATGCATAAACATAAATTCAAAACAGGGAAACAAGTAAAAACTAAACTATGCAGGTATTTTAAAGGAATTTGGACTATGGTCAAGATTGTTCATATGCTTATTCTATCTTTGTCAAAAATAATACTTACTTATAAGTAGAAGAAAGTAAAAGTGGAATAAGATAAATCATCTATAACGAAGATAATTAAGTTATTAAAATTACAATACCTACATTAAAATTATTTATAAAGAACCTCTTCAATAACCATTTGAACAATCATAGATTGTCACGAAATGCCTTTTTATTCGACTGCCGATTGCAAAGGAAGGTAAGGTTTAAGAATTTTCTATTTTGATTACAATCCTCAATAATCAAAAAATCAGTTTGCTTAAATACCCACGTGAAAATACGTAATGTACTTATTTAAAATAACTTAGAATCAGTTGAACTCACCCATCCCCATGGTCTCTACTGGTAAACGTGACTTCGATGTCTGCTTTCTGGTCATTAATCTGTCGGAAGCTGAGACCGCCGTGAGGAGACCACACCGCGAGCCCTGCTGCTATCAGCTCTTCCACCCGAGACTTTTTTAATGTACTTGATCCATTTATTACCCTGACAAAAATTAACGCTATTTATATTTTGTATTTATGGTAAAAGCATACAAGTAGAAACTTATAAGATGCGGTTTGCGGATTTGGAATTTTTGTATATCAGTTTTTAAACCCAAATATTTTAAAAACTGTTAGGGTTACATTTCTGAAATTTTTGATTCTGGTCAATCTTAGGGGTTTTAAAAGGTAAACTAATTTTCACTTGTTCAACTGAAGTAGATTCGGAGTTATTAAGGGGTCACAAGTGGCTTCAAATGGTTCGTGTAATATAACCACGGTACTGTTTAGCCAGCCTTAATCATATTTTGGCTTCAGCCAAATTTAATATAATTTGTTTAAACACTGCTGTTTTTCTAGATCAACAGTTCCGCTATAGGTACGACAGTATTTTTGAGTGCGAACTACGGAGGTATCACCGTCACAGTGATCTAGCACTCATGCAGCTCACATCTAAGAACATCTTATATATTACACAACAACATCTCTTATTATGCAAAGTCTCATATATTCCGGACTTCAAGTCGGACCGTTCAGTCATCTCATGGATTGCATGCAGTACCTACGTATCATGTTATTGTTTCCAACATCTTGCAGATTATAAGCAAGTACCTAAGTTTTAAACTTTTTGAGACTTAGGAATTGAGATCATTCCTCAAATATGATTATTGCCTTTACCTATACGAAATGCTTCGTCTTCCCCAGCCTTGTTGAATGACGTATCGCCGTCTCCTGCTCTTTGCTGTTTTGCTCTCAATATCCTTTACTCCACAGCGCCGTTTCTTGAAGAGCTGGAGTGGAGTAAAGTGGTAAAATTTTAGACATTTCCCAGTGGGTGTAAACTGCCTATTACTTAAAGAGTTGCGGTTTTTTAATTTCTAGGGGATAGCTGGTCTTTCCTGTTTTGGTAACGCCCATAGTCAATTGTATTCTCGTTTTTGAGATGTGGAAATGCCGAATTATTTTATGTAGGGTTTCCAACTTAAGAGGCACCTACATATCTTTATAATATTAAGGTTAATTACTTTGTTTTGCCCAGGGGAAAGGTAAGTGCAATTTAACTATGCACGTTTTATATGAAGTCAACCCGTTGATTGGAGATTATACTGAGTAGATATTAGCCGTATTAGTTAGAACTTCAATTAAACGTATGGGTGAGTAAGTTCAAAGATAAGTGCATGAGTAAATAATTGTAATCCGGTGGCTTTTTAACTTCATAGAAGTCTGGGTAAAATCAACCCACTAATTTCAGTTATAGACCAAATAAATGTAGAGAAAGAATTTAAAAGTTCAGAGTTTTGAATCATGATGTGTAATATCATGCCAATAAGCATTGAGGTACGTCATTTTACAGGTATTTTAAAAGGGACGATTTTTAAATTTTAATTCTGTACATGGACATAATCTTACCCTTCTTGTTTCTGGGTCCAAGACCCCAGTCTGAGGCAGGCCTGCAAACTGCTGCATTTTCTTTACTGACTCGGAAACAGATTGAGATGTGTATGTCTTCTCGTCGGAAGGCCCTTCAAGTAGGTAGCCATATCTCTTCATAAAATTCAGCTGTGGGTTTGTGAATGTCGTATTATTGTTATGATGATTGTATTGAATACGATGAGAGTTGTTTAAGTTAATGACCATCAACAAGTATATTATAAAGTATAAATAATGCAGATATGAATATTTAAAACGCATAACAACGATATCAAATGACGTTTAAATTTATAAATACAATATCACAATTTACCTAATTTAATGAATTGTATAATGAAAAAGCTTGTAATTAATTTTGGAATAATAGTTAATATACTTCTAGACCACGTGGAAGATTTTTATTAGGGAGTTATTTTGGAATGATTTAGATTTGCAAGTACGTTCTCAGATCTAAAATCCGACGTTGCGGCTAACGTAGGTAACAACTATCTTAATCCTCAGTGGTAATAACACAACTGTGATTTGTTTCAGGTAAAAACCTTGTTTTATAAGGAGCTAATTATAGCGATTGCATGGATGGCAATGCCCATCTACCATTAGTAGATTGCATGGTCGTTTTGTAATACAATTACACAATATATAAAGAAGGGGGCCCAAACATTTTTGAACAACGATGCTTCTAAATAATGGGTTAGTGGAACAAAAGGTCGCTAAGTCACTTCAATATTTTTCAACAAAGATAAGACAAATTTGAGGCGCATATAATAGACAGTACTGACCTCTTCCGGAGTTGGCGGGTTCTCCTCTATGAATATGGTCCTGCATATCACGGAACTCAAACCGACCGCTACGAGGGTACATAACACACACCACCAACTGCTCATGTTCGCGAAACAACTGACAAAGAAAGTAAAACACATGCGGACATATTTGTACTCGGTAACCTTTGACTTGGCGATAAAGCTTCAATACGTTGTATAAATATACTTGGTAGTCGGTAGTACGGTGAACGCCCCTTGATTCTCTCTCAGTGAGGGTTACTCATAAGGCTAATGGGAAGTTCATTACTCATGCATTCATCGAATGCAGTTTGTTATTGTAACAGGGAGTTGTTGTTCGGATGTGCAATCCATTCGTTTCAATTTTATAATTATGATGAGTATGTTTAATTTGCTGCAACGAGTACAAGTCTATAATGCGATACGATGATAATTATGTTTCATGCACATTCAGCGTCATATCAAGTTCCAGTTTAATATTTCCCCGGTTCAATGAGTACTCATGTCATGTGTAATACTGCCTTTATCTTTAACATATTGAAAAAAAAAGATGGGCCATTAATTACTTTGTCAGGATTTGTTTGACAATAAGAAAAGGAGTGTCAAATAGTGATTTTATCTTGGAGGAATTCCACCAATTTTATAATAATATTTAAAAATGCAGCCCCAGAAATCGTTGGAGAAATTTCATTCATTGCCAAACTTGGCACGCAGTTCGACAAACATCGATGCTGAATTCCGAAAACTATACAGTCTCTCGTTATCTCAGATCCGGAGACATTCCGAATTCAGCGACTACAATTACAAGCCTGCTCCATTTGTATGTAGATAATCTATTTCTACTAATTTCAAATTTGATTTTAGTTCCACTAAAGATTTGTTATATAGCCAAATCGCAAATTGAAGTTGAGAGTAGGCTACAGGTGAATCTTTTAGTTCGCATGGCGGGCGGTAACATCACTCATTTACCTGTAACAAGTTTTTGATTTTATTATAAAAGTGTTTCTGCTGAAATGTTTTAATTGAAAGGTGCGGTAATGCTGACTTATTAACTTATAGAAGGAATTTTATTATTCGGAATTAATAACGCACTTGTGGCATAAACCTTCACATAAGACGCCTCCTCTGTTCGCTGTACATATCGTAACTGTTTTAAAAATGTTCACCACATATATCGGACTACATTTCTTACACCCATAACATAAAATTATACATCATTTCAGAACATCCGCTGGATTTACGGATACAACCCCAAGGTCGGAGTGATTAACCTGAACGACGAGGGTAGTACCATGGCCTTTTACGCGGCCAGCAACTGCGGGGTACTGTATAACTGGGCCTCTAATCACATGAGGATACTGCAAGGCCATGTGAGAACTTCCTTTTGTTTCGTATCAATTTGACGGTGCATTTTATAGTTATAACAGGAACGTTGATTTATTAATAACTATATATGTATTGATAATAATTATAATGTAAGGATTGAATTAGTTAGGTACATTTTTTTTAAAAACATCATCTTGAGAAAAATATCATCACTAAGTATCCTAGGATTTCATCCATCAATCTTTTGAGATCCAATAATCGCCGCGCGTAGTTTTGTTTAATAGCGTAATGTTATACAAAAAGGAATCGTTACACTAATTGAAAGTATAACATTAAACACAGTAAGTTGAAACTAAATCTAAAATGTTCTGAAATTTCTGAAAGTTCCTCTAAGAGCAGAAATGTTGAATCATTTTCAGAGACACATGGTAACCTGCATAGCTAAGGACAAAGAGGGCAGGTGGCTAGTCACAGCCGATTCTGGACCAGAGAATATCCTTATCATTTGGGACAGCAACGATTATTTCCCTGTAAAGACTCTTTATACACCTCATGGCAGTGTCAGGCTTTCCAAGGTAGCTCTGAGCGGAGATGCAAAGTATCTGTTAACTTTGGGGTATCAGGACAAGGCGAATCTTCGTTGGTGGATCTGGGCACTTGGCAAAGATGAACCGCACGGTACGGAACGAAATTTCAAAATACCGATTACATAGTTCCTGCTCAAGTTTTTGAAATCAAATTAAAAGTGCATTTGATCTATGCAAATAATTTAAGTTTACATTTTAAAGCTGCTCAATAAGTAGTGACATTAAGTAGAGTTTGGGAATAACAATATTAAATACACTTAATATTGATATTTGATACTGATCAGTAATTATTTTTTCTACAGCCACAATCGATGTTGACATCCCACAAGGAGGTGTGATCGACATGGCATTCAATCCACACAAATCGGACCAGTTTCTACTGATGACTAAGAATGATATATGGATTGGTGTATCAGGTGTTAGTACTTTGTAGTGTACATACAATCTTGATGAAATCTCTTAAATCATCGTCTTAACTCAGTTCATATATGTCGCCATCACTGTAAAAATCATCAATGTAAAATTATTTTGAGTTTCATCCCATTCTTGGTTGTCCTCAAATATCAATCGCTTTTTCATGTAAGAAATAAGTCTCCGATGACTATGAGCGCCATACCGTTTTCTTATTACTTAAAGTAAAGTAATATATTGAAACAGTTCTAATAGGATTATTTATAGCTAAAATATATCCTTTTAGAAAATCTTTGTCATCGAAAGAGGTTTACTTAAAGAGACGGACGATTACGAATTGAAGATTCGAATGCCTCCAAAGAAAATAAGCCCGGATTTCGGCAAGCTAACCTGTTTCACATTCGTGGAAGGTACTTCTCAGATACTAGTTGGGACAAATCGAGGCGCTGTTCTAGTGTATAGCTACACAATAGAGTATCAAATGGACGTGGATTCAACAAATTACGAGAATCTACGTTTTGTAAAGGTGTTGAAAGTTGAGGATAACAAAATTCAGGTGATCAAAAGTGTGGATGGGTGAGTAGCTTTTGCTTAGCCACCTTTGTCATTTTGAATACGAAATTGTTTGTTTTAGTAGATGAACTCAAATTCATTTAGTGTTTACAATCACAATTATTACAATCATACCTGTTTACTTATATTTGTGAGACTGTTTATTAGGTACATTTGGTTTTTTTCTAATTATTACCTATTATTATCGTTTAGGGTAATTGTGACCGGTAATAGCGTTGGCGACATTCGTTTTTACGACCCCCAGATGAAGCTGTTATACTGGGTGCATGGTTTCCAGGTGGACAGCGTTAAAGGCCTTAGTTTCAATATCTCTCCAAGGGGCTATACAATACTTGATCCAAAGTGTAAGTAAGCTGTAAGTTTTTCCTTAATTAAAACTTTAGTGGTGCAGGTTTCGATCATGTGAGCGAATTACTTAATAAAATTTTGTTTGTGGTGTTAGTAGAAGTAGTGCTAACTGCGTAACACATGAGTTTGTACCTATAGACCTATTGTCTAAGAGTAGTGAGAAATGCCCTTGTGTTATAGTTTATATTCATACTTATCGTAGGTAAATATTTATGTCATTCGCTTGAGCTTACTATGGATACGTTATAGTCTATGGATAGTGAGATTACCTATATTCTTTTTAGGTAAGAAAATGTGCGTGTGTTGGGACAAAGTTTCGGACATCGATCCAGAAACAGGTGCTGTTCAACAAAAGCTACTGAAAACGAAAATACCTAGTGATGCCACAGTGGGTGGAAAGTCTTTCATAGTCAGGGACTTTATAGTTTGTAAGTACCTACCGCATTTTTGGAAATTTAATCTTATTGAAAGTTCACGGATCATAATTAAATGAGTGCGAATATAGTAGGTAAAGTTCTTAAAAAAAGTTCTCAAAGATGTGTGAAGTCTGCCAATACGTACGTAATTGGCCAGCGCGGTAGCCCATGGCCTATGAATCTTTATGAGAATGAGACCCGTACCCCGTAGTGGGATAATAATGAGTTGACGCACGTAGTAGGTAATTTACAAGATTAATTACGTCGCTGTTAGAGATTTTGTACAAATCTCTGGTGGCTGTATCTAAATTCAGATAGTAGTTCAAGTTAAGCTATAGATTCCTGGCATTGGTTGACTTCCTTTGATAACATTTCAGTTTTTCTGAAATTATGAATGTTATGCATCCCTTACAGATTTCGATCAACTAACGCGCTAATATTTTTGTCGCTAACGGTAGCTATCTTGCAAATCGCAAGACATACAAATCAAAATTAAAGTAAAGTAAATCAAAATTCTAATATTTTTGTTCGGTCTAAGGTGACGCAGGTGTAACTTATGAATAAATTACTAATAATTAGTAAAAATAATATTACATTTTCAAGACCTTAATTGATGTTACTCAATATAGGCACGGGGAATCAAGGCGTGGGATTTGCGGACTTCGTGACGGAAAATTTTACAACCATATTAGACAACAAGATCTCTCACGCATTATCGATATCTGTGCATCCAGAGAAGTAATGTTAATTTTGCCTATTTAATCATCATACAAAGAGTCTACGATTTTTTCACTATTAGTAAGAGTTTTCAATTGCTCTTTAGATAATTGTCTCTTAGTTTTTATATTATTTTAATCGGCTGTCGGCTGGAAAACATGTTTTTAACCTAGTTGTAGTCTAAATGGAAGTAGGTATATGCAGTATAAAATCTTATAAGTTTTCTCTACGTACCTACGTACGTTTTCTAAGTATTTTTGTTTGTTTTAGACCTTATGTGTGTATCGGATTTGCTGACGGGATAGTAGAGATGCATAATTTTATCCAACACAAACTGTTCAAACGAATAGATCTGAGGGAACACTTCAAAATAGTCATTCCACCCAAAGATGACTCAATCAAATGCAACACTGAGATCACCAAGCCGCGCCTGGCCGTGGCTTGCCTTAAGTATTCACCTTCTGGTTAGATTATGATATAATTAATAAAATAACCCAGTAATAGTATTTACTTTAAAAAAATAAATAGGCTTGTTCTTTTTTAACATTGATTTGATGCATGCGTTGTAGTAAGGCTAATGAATACGGGCACTGCGACTAAAATCTCTTCGATAAGTCTATATGTAATATTGCTCGTGAATTTATATATCACGCGACATACAAAATTAACAGCAAAATTATGACATTTTAGCTAGATCGATTTATAAACAGTGATGAAAATAATTCTTCTTATTTTGGTTGGATTGCGGTGTTATAATCGATTTGAAATAGAATGTTTTCATAAACTATCTACTGTAAACAACTGGTTAAAAATATTCATAGGTGGCAAAGATCACTTAAAATTAGGACAATGCTGTAGTAGATATTTTCTGAATAACTGTGCTTAACAAGAACTTTTATATTTCTGTAAAAACACGTAGGTACTTAATTTATGCTCTTACAGGATTGCATTTTGCTTGCGGATTGAATACGGGAGAGTTGTTGTTTTTAGATCCTATAACATTGGATATTTTAAACCAGAAACCATACAAAGATACACAATATTCTATTAAGGAGATTAACTACAGTTGCGATTCTTTGACACTTGTTCTTGCAGTAAGTTGTGTAATTTAGATTACATCAAATTTTAAAGTCGCTGGACACTGTTTCTAACCAAAAATGTAATTAGCTCGATTCGGCATCACTTATTTAGTTATTTATTACTTTTATTATTGGATTTTTAATACTCTACTTTTGTATGAAAGTCATATTTCACAAAGGACCACACTGACTCGTTACTATTACTTATTAGCGCAACTTTGAAAATTCTATTCGTCAAAAGGTTTAATAAAATTTGATTCCAGGATGTTGGTAGAACGGTTGCTGTTTACAAATACGATTGCGTTAAATTCGAGTGGCAATTTATCGGTAAACATCGAGCCCACTATAAAAATATAACAGCCGCCTTCTTCTTACCGAATAAGAACGATGATGGAGAATACAAAGTAGTTTCCCTCGGAGCTGATCGCGTTATGGTGGAGTACGACATTGGAAAAAGCTCCGAAGAATATCTCGAGATTTTCAGCCTGGATAGAATTGAGCAAGCCGCTGTTCCATTAGCAGGAATACCCTGGCCCACTCCGAAAGACCTAGATCCAGAAGAACATCGAACTAATTTACCTTTGATTCTGATTGCTGATAATGAGGTAGATTAATGAAAACAATATATTGGGACACCGACGTTTTGTAGATTGAACTCGATCTAGACTTAGATCTTAGATATATCTGAAACATAAAAATCTATATTCTTCAAAATTACCCTATAATAGCTTATGCAGCTATAGCAGCTTCATTCGGCATACATCTGTGTCTTTTTCAAAGTTTTGGCCCTATTATTTTTTGCCTTTAGGAAGTAATCTATTGGGTAGGTACGCTGCATTGTTCTAAGTTTTTTTCAACATACTTAATATTTTTAAACATATATATTTTTTAAACATAAGTACCTGTGGCAAATAAGGCACGGGGGGTTATAAGGCCCACATTTGAAAACTCGCCCTAAAATACATACATAATATATATTTTTAAACATACATAAATTTTTTCAATCATTTCGTTGAATTCAGGGTGGATTACTTGAGGATCATAATTTTACGTATAAAAACTTTTACGTTTCCTTAATCTCAGCACAAATACAAAATATTGAACTACTCAACAACAATGTCGCTCGCCACTGTGCTGGGTCCTCGTTATGAGCATCCCGTGAATAAAGTACAGCTGATCACAGTGAACAAAGAAGACAAACAGTTACAGTATCTTCTCTTCGCCACTAAAAATGTTATAGGTATTCAAAAGATGCCCCTCGACGGGAATCCCTGGAAGCATGTTGGGATGCTGGGACACCCCATTGAAGTAAGTTGTCAATGTTGCAATATAGTGGAGTTTGAGACCAATGTGATATTAAGTTAAATTAAGACATGGTTACATCGATTTTTGAAATAATGTGATAATGTGCAATGATCTTGAATAACACCACTCTTTTTCTCCCCGGGTATGTCGTAGGCGGTGACTAAGGAACACAATATGTTCAGCAGTATCTTGCTATGTCATTAAAATCAAAACTAACTACGGTCACTGACACCCTTATAGGCGCGATGACTATTCGCAAAAAAAAAACAGTAAGGGTTTCCACTTGGGAGGGTGGCCACTCTGACCAATCCAATACAAGAGTTTTGGACTTTCGAAGAATCTTGGGATTTTCGTCCAATAATTTGGAGGTTTAGGGACTTCGTACAACTATTGATACCATTTGCAATACAGGTGACAAATATGTTTTTTCGTGAAGACATTGGAGTTCTATTTACCATCGGTGCAAAGGATAATTGTATGACTCAGTGGGCAGCTAACTACAGGTAATGTTTTCTTTGTAGTACATAGGATATAAGAAAATAAAAAGTTTTCTCTCGATTATCTTTCTTATATTTTCTCTCAAACACTTTACAAATGCTTATGAGCTTTTACTCGTCATTTTACGTACTCTCAATATTACAGAGCGGTTGAAACTACAACGAAATTAGGTGGTGGAGACTTGGATCCATATTATTGCCTTATCGAGGACGGAAGGCCGGGCTGGCTGTTCCACGAGATCCGCGACCTGTTCTACTACATTCAGATCCTCTGCCAGGGTACCTTTTCCCCGGCCATGCGACGCGTTAAAGATTACATTCCTATAGACTCTCTGCCCGACTTAATGAGAGCTCTAGGATATTTTCCAACCGAGTATGAGGTGATTTCTCAACATATTCAGGTTTTTTTTTTTAATAATTTGTATTATATAAAATTTCTTTATAAAGGGTATATATTTTTTTCCGCATAGCATTGCTAAGTTTACGTGTTAACTAAAGTTTTAATAAATCTTGTTTTGACTAAACAATTTCTTAGGTGGAGAACTTAATCATAGAAGCCAAGTTTAAGGTGTACCAAAGGAAGCCTTCCTCCGAAATAGACTTCGAGGAGTTTGTCAAGCTATACCTCAACCACCGGCCAGCGTTCGGTGACAGTTTCAGGAACCTTAAGAATTCTTTTGCAGTGTTTGCCACTGCCCATCGTGACTCCTATGTCATCTATCGCGATGAGTTTATTGACATGCTAACTGATAATGGTGAGATATTCGATTTTTGTATTTTTAAAATAATTGATTGAATTGCAATAACATTTTTTACTATATAATACCTACGTTTCTCTTTGTTGTAATATAAATTGGCAATTTAATGTGTGACCGTTTAATAACTCCTAAAAAAAATGATATTAAAAAATTCTGAATAAAC
>DWNY01001958.1:0-11708 GCA_018250635.1 Telegonus apastus
CGATAACATATGTCCTTAGGCGACAGTGACCACTCCCCATCAGGTAGGTTGCACGCACGTTTGCTACTTCCATATTATAAAATTAAATCATCACAGACATATATGTGTCCTGTGTAAATCATCATAAAGTACGGAACCTATAGCGAGCCCATCTCACGCTTGACCCGTAACATAATACGCGGTGGGCAGGTAACCCGAGGCGGCTGGGTTACGGACACGCTAGCGGCTCCAATGCACATGTGGGTGGCGGGGGTATTGGATTCGAGATGTGTGTGATTTTGGGGTATACCTACCTTTTCCTTAGCATCTTCCTATACAAGTTCGCGTGGTGGTTGCCATAACGGTCTGAAACCCAGTGGGATCCAGGTTCGATCTTCGGCAAGACAGATATGTGAATGATAAATTTAAGATTTCCGTTCTGGGCCTCGGTGTATATGTCGTTTCGTCTTTGTGTGACTTCATAGCACCCACGTCACAACACAGAAGAAAATAAATATGTACTTCAAAGCATTTCACTACAATTTTCTCCTGTAAATAAAGAAAGCTCTCTACACAGACAGCGTTATTCAATTATACTAGTAGACCAGTCACAGTGGCCGAAATTCGACCATAATTAAAACCATACAAAAATTAAACTTGTACATCCAAATAAAAAATAAACTTGTATAAGTATTTTTAGTCTGTGCATAAGAAAAACATCCATTATAGGGAAAAAGAGGTTCAACTTGTTAAGGTGCATTTAAAAGAAATAACGCATTTTTTGACACGTACTTAGTCGACAATTTAAGTCTCTTATATTGCGAGTATGTTGTTGTCTGTGATGTAAATAATGAGTATTTTATCTTGTTTATTTTTATATATTTTACCACTTATTAGACAAATATTATCAATCAATAATCTCCCCGCACGAACTTTCACGTATGCTTCATCTGACGCTCCTCTGTGCGCAGTGTTCGAAAAATGTTTCCGCAAATTTTCGCTTCACGTATTAATATATAGATAATACTCGCATATAACGCTTTCTACTTAGAGCCTTACATAGCGTTATTTATTAAATAAGGCTTCGTACACAGGAAGCTTTTATTTATTTGCTTGTGATTGTGCGCGTCACGTGACACATCTCATGCGTTAATAAAATGCATAAATAAAACTGCACCGTGGCAACGACAAATATACGCACAGCTGCGTCGTTTCTGTCCAATGCATGGGTGTTATGGCTTTATTTTTATTTTTATATCACACATTTGCTCCACGGATGGCCTATATGAGGCCTATTCTACTAATTAATTGTGAAACTCGTAAGAGACTTCTGTACCGCGTAATCGGCTTGAAATATTGGTTTTTTTTTTGAAGATTGTGACGGTTTCATAAAGATAAAGGAAAAATGCCCAAGAAATATCAGGACTGCTTTGTCGTAAGGTCACATCACGCCATTTTGAATGGATAATGAAATTGTCTCAAAACTTTAGCTCTTTAGAGGCTAACAGTTAGTGACTATTATTTTGGACGTCTTAGTATCTCTCCATCTAGTGAGTATATAATCAAAAAAAATTCGATGAATTATTTTATGATGAAGGGTTCTGCCTCTGCCTGAAGTTGTTAGTGGAATAAGGTTATTCCGTGTATGGATATAAAGAATTTTCACAGCATTACGTGACATAGATTTATGGTTATAATTTGTATAATTTATTTATCTTTTAATTAGTCTTTTTTATTTTGTTATAAATAACATTAAGGTCACAATTTCCCCGTTTCTTATTAACACCTACCTTGGGAAACGAGCGACGTCGGGTTATGTGGAATTTTTATTTTTTTGGATCCATGGTCTCTGATGACCATATACATGTACTTACTATAAATAAATTTTATAACTATAGTTTCATAATTCTAATTCTAATTCAAATCTCATTTATTCAAAGTTGACTCATATAGAACTCTTTTTGAATGTCAAAATCTACCGCCGCTTCGGAAGGTTTATTCGTTGTGGAGAAGAAGCGGCGAAAGGAACTCCATACGTGTGCAAAATTGCATCTTTTAAAAAAGTTGTACAACAGTGTAATGTTACAATTAGTAGGTACTTATAATTATTTAATAATATGGCTGTGTGTTTCTGGCAGTTTTACTTCAAGCAGGCCTACCTTACATTCCAGGGTGTGCTCTCCATTGCACTATAGCCTAGCGCCCATGACCCTATGTATATCCTTTTTTTTAAGTATTATACGAGCATAAACTCCACTTCATGGTAAGTGACTACTACCGCCCATGGTCATTTGCAATCGACCTCAGATAAAATCGGAGTCGTACCACAGATGCGTTACTGCCCATGAGGACCAAGTTGGAACGCCTCGGACCTATGTATGTCTCCTTCACCACACCCTTCAGACCAGGACACAGCAGCGCTTAACACTGCTGTTACGCAAAGATAGGTGTGGCGGTGGTGCGCCGGAGTCGAACCACATAGCACTCTACCTTCAAAATATATCTCGATATAGTCGAGTACCCTATAACTGTATAGTATTGACCAGTATCCACCTGCAGATAACTAATGTGGTTCGCTGTTGAAATACGGAAGCGCCTAAGTAATTGGGTCGAACAAACGGAAACTCGCTAATGTAGTCTAATTAGGTGCGGTCGGTTGAACTGATTTTGTATGTTTGTTTGTACGTAAATTTTACGCAGCTTCATAGTGTTACTGTAAACATTTAATTACTTATGTGATCGTACGTTATGGGAGTGGAAGATTATTGAATGGATACTTATTCGCTTATGTTTGTTTTTATCTATGGACCCTATGGTGCATGACGCTGCACACCAGCGTAGGAGGTCAAAATTTTAAATCTTTATATTAATACGTGAAGCGAAGATTTTCGGAACCATTTTTCGAACACTGCGTGCAGAGATGACTATGATATTAGACATACGTCAAAGTTCATGCAGAGAAGATTATTGATTGATTATAATTATGTCCAATAAGTGTTACAAATATATGAAATTAAAGAAAATAAAATACTCATTATTTACAGCGCTGACAACAATACTGACAATATTAAAAGACATAAATGTTCAAATATGTCTGATGTCTATGTCAAAAATTCGTTATTTCTTTTAAATGCAACTTAACAAGTTAAACCTCATTTTCCCTATAATGAATGTTTTTTATGCACAGATTAAAATACATGTACAAGTTTATGTTTTATTTCCGTGTGTAAGTTTAGTTCTTGTATGCTTTTAATTATAGTGGATTTCGACTATTGTAACTGGTCTACTTTCTTTTATTACCAAGAACAACAAACAAACAACAACAACAATACTACTAGTACTAAAGGCGACCTGACGTCCTTTTTTTGGCTATCAAATGTCCTTTTTTTCGCCGTCTAATTTCTATGTTGGTGCCCGCTGACGAAGAAATAAGGTGGGGAAACAATATGGGTATATCGAATGAGTATGGGTGTAAAGGCAATTATTTTAAACAGTCGGGCTTTTTGTTTTTGGGTTAATTCTCTTGTGTATCTTTAATATTGTTTATGCTGGCAGCATGTTTAACATTTCCGAATTTTATCAACACTCGACGACACAATATAAACAATAGTGAAATCTTCGCTAGGGACATTAGCACATGCCATGCGCCATGCACCATACTGAGTAAAGGGCATGGCGCGGCGCCACTCGAAATAGAATGTCGTTTCCTGCGCACGTGACGTCACGCCACTTGCAACTGGGACGCATTGGTGGGCAATTAATTATCGTAATTGATGACTTTGGTGTCCGCTCTGGTGTTATGGTCTGCGGGGATTTGTGGAACGAGCGTGACTGGCGGCCCGCTCGCGTTATGTTGGACGCGTCTTTATGTGTGCATAAGGCTTTTTTTCCCATTTTCGTGTATAAATTTGTTATATATTGTTTATTTGTATTAGTTTATATTAACCTTAATAGAGTGATATAAATAAAGAAATAAAATAAAAAGTAAATAAATAAGGCAAGCCCTAGACCTAGGTACAATAAGTTAGCCCAATATTTTCATTGCACAATGTAATTTAATTATCCCTTGCACTGATACGACACGAAAAACTAATAATCTAGGAAGCGGCGAAGGAAACTAAATAACACAGATCTTTAAAAAGAGGTATCATCATACAATTCAACTTAACACTCATTTATAAAAATAAATTAGAAAACGACCAGTTCACTATGATGGTAAGTAGCCACTGCAGATATCAGTGATCAACCCCACATAAGATATGTCCTACCCGAGGTCGGCCACAATTGCGTTCCTAAGAAGTTGCTAATAAAACTTAAGTTAGGTTGCTAAGAAACTAAATGACACACACCTTAAAAAAAGTTTCATAACACAATTTAACTTAACCTGTACGTTTCGGACGGGCATCACCAAAATCACTAAGAGCACAGCTGGAACATTAACCACTCTATTGCTTTTGTCGTCTGTCAGTGTACTTTGATCACCTACAAGATATTATAATAATAATCTGTGTATAATAAGAATTTAATTAGAGTTCGCTGTCTGTGTGTTTAAAATTACTTGCCGCCAAAACATCCGAATTCAATTTATGGAATTGCAGATATATTTATAGCACGAATCTTAATTTAACATTTAGGCTTTATTTGATCATAATCGATCCACTGTATCAAAAGTTATTACAATTTAAAATCAGAAGTAACTTTCCTTACTTCGAATTACGTACGGCCGCGAATAGAAGTTAGTTGACTAGATGGCGTTACTGTAAAAACATCACTGACTCATGGGCAAACTTCTAAATACAAACGGTTGAACAACGTTCACCTGGTCAGTTAGTAATCATTATAATGCCTTAATGACAAAGATGGCGTGTTCGAGGCTATATCTTTTGTTACTTCTTACCGTTATTATTTCTATCTGTAATAGATAACATATCGATCTATAGAGGTGGTAGAACCCTTTGTGGTTCGACTCCTGCTGCACCACCGCCACACCTATTTCTGCCTAATAACAGCAGTGTTAAGCGCTGCTGTGTTCAGGTCTGAAGGGAGACACACTTATTCGAGGCGTTCCAAATTAGTTCTCAGGGGTAGCAATAAATCTGTCCCCGACCTCAGGTAGGATTGTGATCTTATCTGGGGTTGATTACGGATGTCCATGGGTGGCAGTGGCCACTTACCAACAGGTGGGCTGCATGCTCGTTTGCTACTTCCATAACATAAAAAAATCTACACCCAGGTATTCATACTGGTCATTTAATGCGATGAATAAACCAAGAGTCGCCACGTCTTCAAGTAATTTATGATCGACATTATTGTGAATACATTTTACTGTTTTGGCTTCTTTGACCCGTGTTTCCGCTGAACTCTTATTAAGGTAAGAGACAATGTCAACCGGTAAGCATGAAACGTTTTAGTGGTTATGGTTCCGTATTATTAATATTTAATATGTGTTTTCTCGCATCAGAAGGAGCGGTAATGTTTCTATAGCAGTTTCATAATTTCCCCACTAAGAGAACTAACTTGGAACGTCTCGGATAAACGTGTCTTAATACCTAAACAGAAATAGTTTTCTCGGTTGTCTGTAGTCGAACAAAAGGGTTCTACCAACTTCAAGAACTTGTGACAGGAGAAATACCTACGAAAGTACGGAAGTACTTAGGAAAATAAGTTTACTAAGTTACTGTGTTATTATTTTATGGTTTTCTTATTATGCAAGAGAACCTTAAAGTATTCTCATCATTTGTCTACCACTCACTGCGACACGATTTACATGTAAAAATGAGAATTATTCGAAATACGAGACAAAGGAGCGTATAAAAGAAATATGTACCAGTATAATGACAGTCGTCGGCTTTTATGAAAATTGAGAGTTGTATGTTTTACTTTGAGTGATAGCTTAGTATTAATTTGAACACTCTGGGGTCCAGGTTCGAATTTTAGCATAGAATGCCTTGTAAAAAATTTGGACAAATTTTCAAATATAGTAGATTTTTAAACTTTAAATTATTCTTTACACACCGTTTACATAAAAAACATGACATCGTTTAAAGAAATAAAATAGTATAGATTTTGTAACAAAATATACGTCGTAATTTCAATATTATTCCCATTTTACGAAAACATCAATTATGCATAGCAATTATTATGATATCAAAACTTGAAAATAAAATCTTTTTCCTTAATGTATGTGACATTAAATTCCCGGAATATAGAAATTGATTTGAACGGAACTTTTCCACACTGATATTTAGAAAGTGCTAAAGGTTATTTTTATTCAGAAAAACAAGGATTTCGGAGTAAAAAAATTAAAATAGTTCTCTCTCGAAGCTTAGAAATAATAAATAAGATACCTTAGAAAGTACGTATCTAATAAATTTCTTTTCGTAATCAAATGAAATATAAAAATATTCCTATAGTCACAAACAAAGCAATTTTTACAAACAACACAATCAATCAACGGACGCGAAATGAATAAAAATTAGATAAAAGATAAAAGAAAATTTGTATCAAAAGATAAAATTGACAATGGAAGATGACGGGGAATATTTGGCGCAAATAAGGCAATAATGTGGCCGTAATGGCGGGAATTAGGGGGTCCATAACTTTGATTAATTCCTTGTTAAAGGGACCATGATGACGCTTTTATGTGGACAGGGAATTTATGGGAATATTTATGGTCATATAAGTACAAATTCACGTCAACACATTATTGTCCCACTGTAGGGCAGGGGTCCCCTCTCAGAGAAGGGCTTAGATTCTATCGTGCTAGCCAAGTGTTAAGTGTTGAAACCTTCAAAAGGTACCCTTCGCCGTAGGTGCGACATCGGGTATATGGGATTTTTACCGCACCCAAACCCCCGGTGGCCGTCCTTAGCGCTGCGAAGAGGCCTCCGCGATCTCCATAGAAGCGCAACTCTCTGTCCTTTGAGTCCTCTGACCGCGTTGCCCCATCGTAGACATCAGTGGTAGCCGCATCTGTGACCGACGTCAAGTAGGACTGTTATCGCATCTGGGGTTGATTATTGGCTACAGTGGTCGCTGACCATCAGGTAAACTTATGCACACTTTCTACTTCAATACTATAAAAAAAAAAGTAAAATAAGACAGGATTTGTGTTGACATTATTATTACTGTTTATACATTATATTACTATTTATACTCGCAGTTATTATCTACTAGTTTTTCACGCGGCTTCGCTCGCGCTAATGTGTAAATGTAAAACCGCATTTATAACAGTAATAATATAGTAGTTTGGATTGTATGCTTCAGATACAATGAAAATGTAATTAATTAATGTTATAAGGTCGTGGGTATAAATAAACAAGTAACGCTTTCTACATTCATAGGCCCACACTAGGATTTTCTCCTGTGTCTTGGTGTCATGGAAACACAAAGACGAACACACAAACACCCAGACCCAGAACAGAAATCTAAAGTCATGTAAGTATGCTGTAGGTATGAAAATTATTTTTTATCCCACGGGAATAGTACCTTTGCGTTTTCGGGATGAAAGGACTCTATATTCTTTTCTGGAGCCCTGGCAATGTTTGCAAAATTTTATAATGATCGGTTGAATAGTAAAGGCGTTACAAACAAACAAACTCACATTCGTATTTGTTATATTAAGGATTTCTACGTTTCATTTGTTTTAGCGTCGGTATTTTACAGAATACTACGGTCAACACAGTTTCGGAATTGTTTGAGATTGAATGCGACAACTATCCCATGAGACAACTGTCAAACTCTAGATTAAAACTATACAGAGTTGAAAACCGACACTGATGAAGTTTAGAGTAGTCAATTCCAGAGCTTCAAAATACAGATTTTGTGCACAGAAAGTATTCCTGGATAGTCAAATATAGGAGAATGTCTGCTTCAAACTTAACATGTATTTGATTAAACGAAAAACTGCCTATAAGTACATACAATATACACAAAATAAATAAATTATGAAAACTTGAAAACAAATTTAAATAAACAATTGATTAAAATAAAAATTATTTTTTATAAAATAAACATATTTTGCTTAAAATAAATAATTAAACGCTCAAGAAGTTACCCAATTGGTGTTAAAGCCACATTTCATTTGCATTACAAGCTTGTAAAATAATTTACAGTAATAAAATATTATAAATGACATGAATCTACCCTAGCATAAAATTGTTATTTCCTTTTAGTAAGAGATTGTTTAAAAAAAACTTTTTTCGTATAAATTTATTTTCAACTTTTTAGTTTTTTTTTTCAATGTACATATTTTTACAATGTACACTAAAGTACTCAAGATGAATCAAACGAGCCCAAACTCGATGGGGTCGCTATTCAGTCCAAAACACAGCAGCGCTTAACACTACTGGTATAAGACAGAAATAGGTGTGGCGGTGGTGCCGCCGGAGTCGAACCACAATGGGTTCTACCACCTTTCTACTATTAGATTAAACTTGTTGACCCAAAAACATTTTACTACACCACATTTTAAGATAACGTTGTCAACAATATTTAACAGCAAAATCATTATGGAGAGTCCCAATTTCACTGACGTACAATTTTTATATTTTGCTCGGTACGAATTCTGTTTTCACGAAGAGGCTTCTTTTGTAGGCTTTTTAATAACGCCTAAAAACTCTATAGTTCATTTATAAGGTCTATGTTCAGAAATTTAATATGCCGTCCGCTTTTTTATAAAAACATGGATACCCTACTTATTATAAGTAAATAATGAATAATGAACACCATCTATTATGATTCAGGGTAAATGATGTAGAAAACGCCTGCCTACGGTTTTATTTGACTAGATTATTTTTTATCATGTTTTTATTGAATGGCAGAGCATTTTTCTTGAAAACACCTTGATGGACGTAATTATTTTTAATTATAAAAGGGAGTAATGGCTCAGTGGTCTTTGAACTCTCACGTTAAAGTTGCGGGTTTAAATAATAATAACGAATTATACACCTATAAACAACACAAGGATTTTTCCTGCGACGTGGGTACAATGGACAAAAAAAAACACAGACACCCATACCCAGAACATAAACCCCGAAACCAATTCCGACCGATTGGAATTGGAATTGTGTGGACACTAGCGATGATTGAGCTTGATATTGAGTTATTGGGTCAACTAAAAGAAATATACTAAAAGAAGTCTCGTAGACTTGTTATTTAAACTTGTATAAAACTTGTATGACATTTGATCGAACCGGTCACTATAACAGAATATAGCAACGCCATTAATGACCGATCCAAAGTAATTTACAATTTATTTCAAAAGTAACAAATGACGTTACTTTTGAGTGATTGGATTGAAATTGGAATTGAAATTGAGGTTTCGTTAGTAGCACTGCTGGCTAGGGATCAAATCCGAAACCCACTACATTTCAGACTGGTTAGATTACTAAGGATTCCTCTGGTATTCCGAAGATTTGCAGCAATCATGTTAGTCCTCCTACATGTAGTAAGGTGACTACATTTAATAATATAGTTTTTACAACTAGGCGTTCTGTAGTTAATTCAGTTCGGCAGTCAAATATAGATTAATAGAAAAAGATATTCTAGTGAATAACATAACCGATGAGATTTAACAATTTTCGAACGATGACAATCGGAACCGGACATTTCAATGGCTTCCGAAGAAGGATAAGATAAATTAAGTTCTCAAAAATACAAGGCCAGGTTAGGAAGCTATAGCATAAACCCTCATTCAACCAGTACCCAGCAGCGAGACAAGTCAAAATCGTTTATTCAAAGTAGATCCTTTACAGAACTCTTTGAACGTCAATAAAATCTACCACCACTTCGCAAAGGTTTCGTTATGGAGAAGAAGCGCTGAAAGAAACTCCATAACATACATCTATTAAAAATAATAATTTCATTACAAGTCATCTTACACTAAGAACATGTGGAGTTAGAACTACATCAGACCGTACAGTTTTATCGGTAAAATAGTCACTTGTTTTACAGTAAGCCATTTGCATTGAGTTTCTTTAATGACCTGTCTAAATTTATTCTCCGTGAGATTCGTAACATTGTACTGTACTTTATTGTAGAAGCGAATGCAGTTGCTCGCGAAAGATTTCGTCACCCTACACAATATATATTTAAGTATCGCAAGTTTATTTTTATTTCTGGTATTCAAATTATGGTCTTTAACTACAACTTAAGCATGTCTGTACAACTTTGTTATCTACTTGCATGTTTTAATTAGAATGGGTATCTATAAAGTTCCTCATGCTACAGAGCCTTAATTGTGAAGAAAGATCCCTTGATAGATATAAGAATGCGAGGAGTTTACAAACATCCGCGAATCTGCCGCATTTTGTTGATTAATATTCAAAGAATGGTCTTTACAAAGCCTTATAACAGAACTTGTATATGGTAGAACGCTTTGTGTTCGACTCCGGAGGCAGAACCTTACTTTTTTCTGCTTTATTACAGCTGTGTTAAGTTGCTATGTTCTGGTTTGAAGGGAGACATTGATATAAGATGCTTTAAATTACTCCTAAGGGGTAGCAAAGTATCTGTGGCTGACCTCAAGAGGGACTGTAGTCCCATTTGGGTTTGATCACAGATGCCCATGGGCAACTGCGGTCTCTTACAATCAGGTGGATGGTATGCTCGTTTGCTACAAATGATAAATAAAATAAATAATCGTTAAAAATAAAGTAAAATACACGATTTTGTGAAAAAACGAACTAAATATTAAAAAAATATTGTAATACAGGCGTGGTAGTTGCTACCCCTGATGGCTAAGTTAGAACGCCTGGAATAAGTACATATGTCTCATACCATACCCTTCAGACTATAGCAACACTGCTGTTACTAAGCCGAAATAGGTGTGCTGGTAGAGCCGCCGGAGTCGAACCCCAAAGGGTTCTACCACCTTTATCGTATTTACTTATGCCTCACTTTACCGTACTTTTAACTTACTCCCAAATATGCTTTCTAAATTAACTCATTTATTAACATATACCTACGTCATTCACTAACATGCATACACACACTTACACCTACTCAAATACATACACAACACACCTATACACATACTACACACTTGTGCACTTGATTACTTAAGAACATATTTAACACTTGCCTTTCGCGGGGCACTGGTGACCTGTAATACAGGCTTTTACCTACAACAGGCACCAAACTCCTATTTTGTAAGGTTGGAGATATTCAAATGTTTTATCATGTTTTGTCAGCTTAAGTTAAGACCTTATATTGTGAGAGAGAAATAAAATATTTCCATTTCATTTCATTTCAAAATCAAGCTTGTAGAGATCTCAACCGATGTACGAGGTTAGGCATCACTAAGCGCGATCCAGGTGCTGGATGAATCATCGCTAGTTACTAAATATTAAAGGTAAGCCGGTTAACTGAATTAAAATTGAGTTGCAATATGTAATACATAAGTCACGAAATAAGTCAGTATATAGCAAGTTTAATAAAAACCTGTAAAATTCAACTTTTCACGCCTTAATTACTACGTATTTTTACATATTTAAGTAACGCTATTATATTTCGGTTTAATTATCGTTAAAATGAAAACTTTAAGCGCTTAAGGGAAAGAGAACTTCAAAAATCTTCAGTTTATTAAGTTTTAAGGTCATGGTGAAGATTCAAAAAGCAATTTCGATAAACATTCCAATTAAGAACAAAACGAGTTTCCAAGAGCACTCGAAAATATAATAAGATAATAATTTATTCACGGAAAATATATTATCTACATAAATATATAC